>JASVER010000066.1:5273113-5365874 GCA_030449065.1 Oceanodroma leucorhoa
TATGCTCATACAAGCAAAAAGGCAAAGATGTGAGTAGGACAGAACTCAATTCAATGCTGCAATGTTCAGTTAATCCCAGCTTTCAGTCTGCTCTCCTCAGCTCTCATCAACCACCATCAGCAGCTACCTCAATCCCACTGTCCCTGTCCTGAATCTAGCCCCCATCCCAGGCTTTACTTGCAAAGTCCATCGACCAGTTAGTGCAGCCCCAGCCTCTGGGACAATCCCACAGCAGGTCTGGCTTTGTCTTTGCTTCTCCTCCCAACAAATACTCTCTTGCTTTAATCTTGCCCACTCACTCTCCCAGCACTGATGTCCCCTCCAAACTGCCTCTCCCGAGTCCCACTCTTGCTGTCCCGGGTGTGTGCCAGCAAAGGCAGCCCAGAGGAGCCACCTTGTCAACATTCAGCTGTGTCTCTGGCTTGTCTTGTGCTCTCTCTAGTCAAAATGCAACATGATGGCTGATGCCTCTTGTCACTGGGAAGTCAATAAAATAATGTTAATGAAATACCCACTCCACTCAATGAGTTGAGAGTGCAAGCAGCAGTGGCCGCCATGCTAACTATTTATCACTGTTAAGATCCCCTGCAGCCTAAAACCAATTCCAGACCCAACTGAAGAAGGTTTGGCTCTACCCAGAGTGTAATCTGCCTGTCATTTCTAATACATATTCCTTTGAGTTAAGTGATGAATTGCAGGAGCTGCCAAGGCTGAAGGGGTATGAACCACTGAGAAATGAAGTGTTCCGTGTCCTGCACAGCTCACTTCAGTCAGTGATGGTCCACATAACGTACTACTCCTCTCTTGACTCTTGCTCTGCTTAGAGACCACAGAGCTGCACTTTCAGGCCACAACTTCTCTGGAAAAGGAGGTGGCGACCGAGATTTTCGGTTGCCTCAGGCTTTTCTGCCCTTTTTCACGCCCTGAAAGGATTAGTCTCACCAACCTCCAAGGAAGAGAAGGAAAAAACGAAAAAACAGCGCAGGTCTTGAACTCATGGCATGAGCTTTTTGGCAATGAGACAGCGTTAAATCTCACTCCTTCCCAGGACTTCCCCATGAGGTGCCTTCCTTATAACTGAGAAAGAAGGAAAGTCTTTCTGCACTAAGGCAAGGTAAAGATGGACTACAGATAAGCTCTAGTGACCACTGAACTCAATACTTCTCCTTCCTATGGACTAGATCAGAGGCAGAATAAAACTTCAACACAGCCCAGTGCCCTTATTTTRGGAATAGGGAATAGGGATACTTTCCCTTCTCCGAGACAGTAAATTCCCTCCCAAGCAAATGCATCCTTCCTGGCCCTTCTCTCCACCAGCCTAACACATCTTCAAATACATTTTCAGCCACGCCTTCAGCCATGTTTTTTGCTGTTGTTGGGAACAGGGATGAGAAATTGCACAGGGGGTTAATGAGTGTTATACACTTATTTAGGAAATGGAGAAGCAGGAAAAGGTCATGCTGCTCACCCTCCCTGTTACCTGTTCAGCAAGAGCTGTCTTCCCCAATCAGCCCCATTCCCAGCCCTCCTCACAGCCACCCTGGAGATCAGGCCTGTTAGTCCCTCTTTGTACCAATGTTTGTTTGAGTCCTGTAAAACAATGATTAACAAGACACTTCTGACTTAGCAGGTACTGCAGAAAGCTGCACCTTCTTCACAAGCTTCCTATGCTGCCTTTTATATATCAAACTGAAATGTAATTATCTTCACGGTGCAGGGTGTAAATCAGGGTGTGTGTCAAGATGATTTCCTTCAGGGTTTTATTTTATTGTGTAATAATATTTGACACAGGGCTTAAAGGTGCTGTTACCTGCCTAATCGCGTGAAACAATTTCATGTGCAAACAGCTGGTAAGTGTGAAAACTACCATAAACCAGCTCCAACGAATTCTCTGCTTCCCTTCTCTAGAAATCCTTCTTGGGAAATACCCCCTGGCACTGAAGTTTCCCCATCAGAGAAACCAGGCTGGGAGAAACTGCTTTGCCCTCTCGGTGCCATGCTCACACACGAAGAAACCAGCCTGTTTTCGCACGGTGGGTGCCTGTGCGCTCCATGGCTCTCCCCCTTCCCCCCTGATGTGCATGGGGAAGCAGGAAATTGGGGTCTCCATCTGTGTTAAGCCCCTCAGGCCAGAAGAGATGAAGTTAATTTGGAAGAGGGGCTGACTGGGTATGTGTTATCTAAGAGAGGGAACCATCTGTAACCGGGGATGTTTCTTCAGCCTAACCTCTCACAGTCAAATAATCTGGGAGGGGGCGTTGAGGGTGAATACACCAAATCCTCCCTCTAAGCTGGCTCTCAAGCTGGCTGTCTTCAAAGCATYCCACGAACCAGGGTCTCCCCTTAGAGAAGAAGGCAAGCTGTTTTGAGCAGGAGTCTGCAACCAGCCCATTGCTGGCTTCTTGGAGTCACACCCACCCATGGGCCAGCAGCCCAAGCAGGACTGATGGCAGCAAGGATTTCAGGGCATGCTTTGGATGGTGTTACATCGATACCTAACAATTTTGGCCATCACCCTGCTCAGGTACAGAGTTTTGCGCTCAGTCGCTCTCAATATCCAGCTTCTGGATTTGGTGTTTCGAGTCCTTGCACTACTTACATACAGAGGTACCCTTTGTCCTGCAAAGGCACTGCACAGCCTAGCAAGGAGATACAAAGCTCTTGAGGGCTGCAGAGGCACGTGCAGGCAGCCCACGGGGGTGCATGCAAAACCTCTGGGTGCTGGGAGTCCAGCTGGGCTGCGCTGCTCCAGCCGCATCCGAAGTCCTGCGGAGCTGAGGCTCTCAGTCCTTATTTACAAACCCTGCCCAGGCACATGCTTCCCTGAATGGTAAAATACTTCTTCGCTTAGGGATGTTCAGGAACACGGAGATGAACCAAATCCAGATGTGAAACCAATATGCATAAATTAAAGGGAGTAGCTGTTCTTATGCAGGAGTGAAGTGGGCGAAGATAGGCAAAGCTGAGCTCCCCCTCGCCTTTTGCACAAAGTGCACTTTGGAAGCAGGGGGAGCACAGCTTTGTGTCTCTGCTGCAGCAAAGCCATGTGTACTGGGAGAAAAGCAAATGGAGTGCAGAGCAGAAAGGAAGATTTGAGCAGCTCTCCTCTGCTTCTCCTTAGCACAAATGGAGGTCTCAGAATCTGCCTTAGGGAGAGGGCGAAGGAGCGAGAGGCAGAGATGGCAATCTTGGAACAACAGTGGTTATTTATAAGGCTTTTTTGTGCATTGCAGATCATAGCCAAGAGGCATCTGCCTGAGGTCTGAATTAGTCAGAATGGGGTTGGGAGGGGAGGTGGGCAGCTGCTTGAAATCACCAGTCTCCAAGTCACTATTTTTTTCTCCTCAGGGTA
This sequence comes from Oceanodroma leucorhoa, assembly GCA_030449065.1. Taxonomy (NCBI): domain Eukaryota; kingdom Metazoa; phylum Chordata; class Aves; order Procellariiformes; genus Oceanodroma; species Oceanodroma leucorhoa. The sequence goes on from JASVER010000066.1 coordinate 5,276,466, forward strand.
GCTGGCATTGTCAATGATGGTTTAACCTACTTACGATAATAATACCTGTAATAAAGGCATTTTTAAAAATCTCATAGCCTGAATGACTGCATGGAGGGTTATGGGAGCTGCTGTGTGGGAAGGCTCTCTGTGTGGCTTGCCAGAGAAGAGTGGTGAGCCAGCTATATGCTGTAATTTCTTCAATACACTCCCAGACCACTACCCCCCACAAGGCAAGAGAATTCCTTTCCAGGAAGRGAGTTGGCAGGGACTGTCCCTTCCCCAAAAAAAGATCTCCTCCCTGTGGATTAAGGCATTTCACATCTGGAGCGATATTAGATCATCTAGGTTTCTGATGCATTCTGAAAAATCAAATGTCTCTAATCCTGCCCACCATCTGGCCCAAACCCCTCGCCAGCTGGTAGATTCCCTTTTGCACACCCAGCAATCTCTGTGCCAAGATGCGTGCCCCAGTGTCGCAGGGACTGTAGCTGCGCAGAATAACGTGTCTGAGGCAGGAGCTGTTGCTTCAGGTGCCGAGGCAGGCAGATGCGGTGGCAGAGGTGTTGCAATGGGCCTTAGGAGCCCTGAGGCCAGCTGCTCTGCAGGTTCATCAGCCTGACTCCGAGGCAAGTCCCTGAGGCGGGCAGAGATTCCTGAGCAAGCAGAAACCATTCTGACACTGGGACCAGGACCAATTGCATCAGCACAGCAGCAGTACTAAGTCCTCTGGGACAGCTACACTGCTTTGGGACCAAGCTGTATGAACGGGTGGTTGAGGACCTTGAGCAGGTTTGTGCCAGTGCTATCCTCAGTAGAAGGAGCAAAGCCTGCAAGYCTCCCAGCTGTCTGAATTGCACAGAGATCCCTTAGAGGCCATGCATAGAGCTGGCCTTGCTATTTTTCTGTGTTTTGTTTCTACTCCTCAACACAAAGCCCTTCTCTTTTCCCCCTCCCTCTGCTTTCAAGAGTTTCAAGACTTTTCCTTCTGCAGAACATGAATGTCCAGCAGTCTGTAGCTCACCGTCACACTTCCTAACTCCACTTAATGAGGCGCAGACCTCACTGTTTCTCTGACTCSAGATTTCATAGGGTCTTGGCTACATCCTTCTCTGCTCACCCACTTGAGAATATGTGGTTGCTGAACTCAGCTAGGTGCAGTGGCTGGCTTGTTGGCTGGCCAGGCAAGGAGGCGTCAGAATGAGTGGACTGGAACCTGCTCTCCCAGAGGTTTTCCCCAGGCTTTGGGTAACGTGGGGAGACAAGTGCTTTCTGTGTATTCATCAGATATCTGCTTACTGAGTCACTGAGAACAGCATGACATGAGTTGTACTGGATGTGAACTGAACAGCRGGATAGAAAGACAGGGCTGGCAGTGGATGGCAAAGAAAGATAGCAAGATTGTGCATGGCTGTACGTAGGTAGTCAGGGGGAGGACTGTATGCTTTTCTCCATCTGCATGCTTACATGACCTCCCCGTGCCTCAGCACGCCATTAATGGGGGTATCGACAGTGCTTCCTAGGTCTCACATACAGACTTATCCCCGGGGTTGCCTCCGTTGGCAGGARGACCCTAAAGCACTAAGGTGGAGTTGCCATTTCCTATAAGTGATATTGTTGCTGAATGGATTTACCCCCTTACATCTGGGTACATGGTCCTGSGGACTTTGCACACAGTGATTTGGGAAGGACAGGACTCACACAGAAGCCAAGAGGCTGTGGGGAAAATCTCCTTCATCCCTGTGTGCARGGTGAAAATTTTAGGTATAAAACCATCGTGAAGGCAACAGGCTTAGGCTGGGACACGAGACAGATGAGGTCYCCTCAGCCAAGAGACAACAATGCCAGCCCAGGGGCTCTGCCTGGTCTCCTCCCCAGACAGATCATTTCCATACTGAGTAGTGTTATTCATGAGGGTGCCTGGGGGCCCCAGTGGTGCTCAGAGACTTTTATAGAGCTGCAAATCCCAGCTGCTCCAACCAGGGAATAAACAGCCGTGAGCAAGAGAGAGATTTACTGGTGCTGGGYTGTGGAGCAACAGTTTGCAGAGCTTCCATGGGATTAATGGAAAGGAAGGTGGCTGCATCTGCACAGACAAGTCCTGGGAGGGAATGAGAGCCTGCCTTTAACATCCTGTGGCTTGTCGTGATTATTTGTTCTTCCRCCATGGAGAGAGGCAGGAAGGAGGGCTGAGGTGCAGGCTGGAAAATACTTGAAGGTATAAGCAAAGATTTAGAGCTCATGCCCTCAGCTGGAGATACTCTACSTGGCAGCCTGCTTGGTCACAGTGCTGAACTAGATTTAGCCGACTGCTGCCTTCTTGCAGGCTTCCAGAGGAATGACTGGATGCTTGCCACAGACACTGCCCTAACTGTGGAGAAGGACAGTCTAGCAGGTAGCACAGGACCTGGCAGACAGGGTCTTGGTGTGTGGTACCTATGTGGGATGGAGGATGACCTACTGGTTCCGACAGGAGAGGAGGACCCTTCATCTCCATCACTGGTGAGGGATGCTGAAGTACAAAACAACTGTTTTCTTACTCTGGAGGGCCACTGAGGAAGAGGTTTGTTTTCAGGCTATGTGGGTGGGAAACAGTAGCTCTGGGCCAGTCCAGCTAATGGTGTCAGTCCTATAAGCAGGGGAGAGAAGAGAGGGCAAAATGCAGTATGTGTGCATGATAAGCAGTTACTTTGTGAATGCTATGGAGCCTGCTCAGGCTAATGCAGGGGGTTTTATTCTAAACTGTCCATGAAACACAGCTTGAAAATTGCGCTTGCTATTGCTACCTCAGCCGCTACAATCAAAGTTGAAGAAATATGCAGCTCAGAGATCTGTGAGRAGCAGCTAAAAATAAGGCAGGTCGAAAGGGAAAACAAGGGAGAGCAGAGCTGAGCAGCACAGCAACTGCTTCAGCAGCAGAGTAGGGCAGCATGCCCCTGCTGCCAGGGAGGGGGCTAGGAGGTGTAAAGTGAGGGGAACTGGAGGGGGCTAATCCCCTCCCTGCTCTATCATCTCAGCATTAAAGGGGAGGAGAGTTATAATCAAGCCCAAAATAAGAGGCAAGAGCAAATATGCCTTTACTTGCACGGTGAGAGAACAATTTCTGAGATCCTGTTAATCCTGTGTAGATCATATTAACACCAATAAAATACTTAGTGCTCTCTGTAAAAATGTCAACATTTATTAAGTGCTGTAGTACAAGCAGCTGGATCTCATCATTGTCTTTTTGCCTGGGATTTTGGAGGGGAGAGGAGAGGTATTTGCTTTTAACATTATTTCACAGAGACAGGATTGTGTCAAAAAAGGGTGAGATATGGTGACCCTAGAAATGTCTAGACCAGTGAAGGGATCTTCCRCATGCTGTTGTCACCTGAATTTCTTGCAGCCAGGAGGTTTTATATCCAGACTGTGCTCTCAGCTTTGCCATGTGTGTCTCCTCATCCCCTTTCTTTTCTTCCCAGTCAGTATAGCTGCTGTGTGCACTGCTGAGCTACTGTGAGCTGCAGCTGCTCTCCATGGAGCCAGTGTRCAGGGTCTGTCTCCTCTCTTGGTCTGTCTAGGGACCAAGAAATTCGTACCTTTGCCTCCTGAATGCACCGTGCCAAATCCAGTGTCTGTGGGAAGGGCCAGGGAAAATGAACAGCCTCAGAGACAAACTTTCTGGCCCTACATCTGCAGTGAGAGTTGTCAGGTTCAGATCTGAAACSAGCTGCTGGAAGATGGTTGCAGGATGAATTACTCCCAGCTCTGCCCTCAGTCTGGAGAGAGATAACAGACTGGTTTTATGTCACAGACCACATAGCCTGCCTTTCCGTCCTTTGCATCCCTAGATTCRTTCTATTTATACAACCTCATTGGCTGCTGGGCAGATCTAAGGTATTAAAAAGAGACTACCCTAAAGAAATCCAGCAAAGTCTTCGCTATCTCAGCCTCACAGCAAAAAAAGATATGAAGCTGAAGGAGCATCTATCACCGCATGCAGGACCCAAAGCATCCTCCCGAAGAGCAGTGCAYTGCTGAGCATCTGATGAGCAGCAGCCGTGGTCATAGCCAACCTCTTCTGAGACTTATCTAAGGTGAAGTAAAACATCTGTGGCAAAGGAAGAAYGTTGCATGTCTTTCACTCAATTTCCACATGCTGGGCTACAGCTTTCTCTTCATAGGATGGCCCAACTAACAGCATACAGCTACACGGACTTCTGAAAAATATAGCTGAAATAGTGGTGGTCATACAATCCAGCATCTATGGGGTACAGGCATGATGGATGTTGTTGATCTTCCTGTGCAACACTGAATTACCTTTTTAGATGGGAGTTATCAATTTTGCTGCCATAGCAACCCTAAAAGTCACCTAGAGGACAGCCTGTCTGGGAGAGCAGAGATGGTTTATGTATAAGATTAGGGGGAGTCAGGGTTTCTGGGACTCTGGGCCCAGGCTGGAGGGTGTGAGACCCCAGGGACCATAGGAAGGGCAGGCTGGGTTTCCCCAGGCAATGGGGACTACTTGTGCCACTGACCCCAAGGCTCATTCCTCATCAGAACAGAGTAATCAGACCTGAAAATGGGTGATGTTTAATTTCACGACCCAGCTGCTTCCTCAACATCGTTTCTACATGACCTCCCTCTTGCACAAACCTGTGTAGAGTTTAGTAACACCGAGGCCCACTATCCCTTTGTCAAATTTGGTTGAAGCCTGTCAAAGGGTTCAAGAGTTGTAGGAGGGGACAGAAAAGCAATTGGCTTTTCTCACACATACCATGGGTGATATGATCTCATAAGCTCCCTTTCCTTAGAAAACCGGGTTAAAACTGGTATACTTCAACCATTTGAATTCTTTTCTGTAAATGTTTTCAAAAGCAGAAGTTTAGCAAAACTGCCCCTTTCAATGCAAAAGGCTTCAATTTAGCTAAATTGTTATTTTCCAACCAAAGATTTCACTGAAAAATTCCCAGACAGCTGTATTCAGCAGCTCAGAGAAACCAGGGTTTCCTTCCTTTATTCTAACATTCTTATGCAATACTGTACATTTTAAGCATGTTTCTGTCTGTCCCTAAGCTGAATGAGAAGTTGGCTTCTCATTCCTACCGAGTGTTTTAAGTGTATTAATTTTATTGAAAGACATTGTCAAACCTGCATCTGTGTTTGCATCTAGGATTCTAGCTCTGAAAAGCACATTTTATTTTCAATCTGACCCACTGAACACTGATTGCAAGCAATGATTTCTTCTGCTTTCCCATCATCTCCACGAYGCCCTCCTTTTTGTTTGGAGTTTATGGTCACTGACTCTGGATTGTGTCATTATTTGTCTTTGTTCCGTGTTTTAACCTTTGTTAGAGACTCAGCCATTGTGCAATTTCTGTTCAGTGACCTATAATACCCTAATTTAGTTGGCATTTTGATCTTGGATTCCTGGCGAAAAATCCATCAGATGCAATGCTTCTTTCCCTTTCTGTTTTCATCACTTTCCCACTCTTTCATTCCCTCCTACCTTTAAAAAGGTCTCCTGTGTGTTTCCTTACCCTCTTCACACTCCACTCTCCCTCTCCTTAGGTTGTCTTTCACCCATTCTTTCTCTCTCTCTCTTTTTTTTTCCAAATCAGCTTCCCCTTTTACCCCTGCTTCTCTCTCAATYCCTGCATCATGTCATGTCACCAAGAGGTACTGCAATGAAAGAAGGCATCTGTTTATCCTCTCAGGACGAGTCTGATAAGGAAACTGCTCTTCTGCTGAGGCTGRAAATTTTGCCAGAGCAAGAAGTGTTGGTAGATGAGATAATGGCCGTAAAAACAAGCTCTGGGGAGTAAAGCCCATCCATCTCCTGAGGACCAGCAGCAAGTGCATGCATGTGGTCTTCACCATCACAAGAGGGAGTTGCTACTGCTCGTTTGCATTTTGTTACCGGAGACTGAAACAAAGGAGATGGACTAAGCAGCATTCTGGCCAGCTYCTGGCACTGGAGCCCTTCTCTGGATTGCCACTTGATAGCAGTGAAGAGAGGAACCTGCATAGTGCATCACATCTTTCCAATCACATTTCAGGATCCTGTCCCAGCAGAGTCTGGAGGGAGCAAACTCAGCCTTGCTGTGCTCAGCTAGTGCTCCATCCCAGAATACCCCTCAGGACAAAGAGCTGGAGATCCTCATTTCCTTGCCTGCCTTTCCCAGGATCCCCAGTGGCTGAGATCAACTGTGACGTTCGACAGCCATGACAACATCAGGGCAGTGTTGTTTTGGAGTCTGAATGCTCAGAGCAGAATTTCTCCCAATTCGCCTCCCCCTGTCCCCGTTGGCTTTGATTCACTCTCTGATGTATTCCTCTGTCAGGAGACCCCAGCTGGGAGCTGCTTACAGGGGAACATGCTCACACTGGGGGACATGAATATTGCAAGGCCTGGGAGACAGCAGCTGAACCAGGAGGGCTGTCTATGCTAATTTCCCTCTGTAACACAATGCCTAACAACATCAGGCTCCTTGTCTCCGGTGCAGACGAGTCACGAGATGCTGGTCTGGCTCAGGCAGCATGGAAAACASCTTAACCATGGGACAGCATCAGGCCAAGATGGGGAGATGCGTGGAAACCCMGTGCCTTGATTTTTCAGTCTGGCAAAGGCAAGACAAACCAGCGTTGTTCATCTTCTGCAACATGGCCTGAGATCTGATGTGCAATTGCTCAAGATAATTAGTTTATAGAGGAGGTAAAACAGGTAAATAATTTAGAAATGGGTGGAGTCCTCTAATTATGATAGCTGTCTGCTTGTCTTTGTATGGTTAGGGCCATGTTCACCAATCCTAACGTGACAGCAGCCCTGTACATGCGTATGCAGGGTTTGCCACGTGTCGGTTGGTTGGCAGCCTTGTGTCTGTGCAGCCCTCTTGTTCCTCCCCTACTCGCGTCCAGGCAGCCAGTTAAAATAACGAGCCTGAGGAGTCACACTTAGCCGTGGTGCAAGCCTGGGAATGTTCCAGTTCTATGGGAGCCACATTTTGTCCAGCGTGCACACACCCAAGGAGAAGGGCACAGGCAGACAAAGGTCCGATGGCCCTTTTGGCAGCTCCTGAAGCTCTCCTTTTCTATCAACATGGTGACATTGTAATGAGAACATGAAAGCAGAAGATAACACTGAAGGGAGGAAAATAAGGCCTGCTTTTCTCTCTTCTGTTTAGAACAAAAGGCAAACTGTGGCACGCAGGCCTATCAGATCTGTCAGCACGACAACTGGCAGTGGGAGAGAAGGGGGAAATGCTATTGTACGCACCATTCTGCTTGGCGGACTCCTCTCACTGACTTGGGGAAGGAGAGAGAAAACAGAGGGAAAACAAGAYGAGGGTGTTGAATGGGGAGCCAGAGACATTTGTTATCAAAATGGAAATGCRCCTCTTTGTTGATGAAGGTGTACCTGCTTCCCATTGTCTCTTGCGCCAGCCCAGTGAAAGGCTCCTCTGATGGCTCCGTGTTTGTGCACCAGCTATGAATTTGCTTTAGAAGACAAAGCGAGTGCGTGCTTATTGGTAATGAAAAGAAGGTGAGGGCTCCGTTTCTGTAACCCCGGCTCACCACCCAAGTGCAGTTTCCCCAGSAGCAGCTGTCAAAGGCTTGCAGAGAAAATTGGAAGGCTGAGACTGGATGAGGGGCCAGTGATGAACAGGGAGAGTTGCTGCTCTTTTGCAGGGCTAATGTGGCCATCTGCTCTGATTTAATGGGCCTGCTCCAGTCCRTTTTGAAGCCCTCCAGGCCACTCGTTCCCTCCTCCCCAGTACACTGGCTTCCACTAGCAGTGAGGGGGGGTGGAGGGGGCACACTGCTGCCTGCCACATAGAGCCATGTTAGGCTGCTGTCCAGGCACTGAGATGGGACCTGCCCTGGCTGAGAAAAGGAGAGGAGGAATCCATAGCTGGAAGAGCCCGAGGGCTGTACATCTCTCCCCCTTCTATTCGCCCTACTGATCACCAGTGATCTCAGCTGGGCAGTCCACCAGGGATAGAGATGCATGTAAAGCAGCATCAAAAGTGCAGGGATAACACCCTCAGGAAACACACCAATCAGTGTAACACCACCCAGCAAAGCTGTCAAAGTTTCAGTACCCAMAGCCCAGAACCCTCACAGCTGAGCTCAGACAGCTGCTCCATCAGGCAGCAGCAGCGCTGCTTTGTTATCTACCCACTGCATGATCCACTGCCACGGCATTGCCGCACGCCCATCCTCACAGACACAGCTGACTGTGCCAAAACATGGTTTGCACCTGGACTGCTCCCTATTTACCTGCTTCTCACACTGAGTTTCTTGCACGCATCTCCGAGCCCACCTGTGTTGCACGGTGCTCGCACCGCCCCTAGTCCCTCCACTGCCCGTCCTGCCTTTCCACCTCTGTTCTGCTCCACTCTCACACACCACCTGGGACCAGGTGTGTCTGTGAGTGCAAACAGTGTATCATTGCACACACGCACACTCRCTCATTAACTAATAGCAGCCTTAATAGGAATGTGTTTCTTTCTTCACCTCTCCTTCCTCGGATGGAAAGTTTAATCGCACAGTCATGCTCAGCCAGCCTCGCTCCTTTATCTGTGCAATAAAGAAATGGTTTATGGCAGATAGACGCCGCAGACCGAGCTGTCAATTTCACACAGGGCCTTATCAGCGCTCACACATGGTGTAAGGCCCTCGGAAATTAGACGCGGGATTCGCATGTCTAACAAGCAGAGTTAAATGCTTTTYYYCCCCCCCCYGCTTTTCCCCTCGTCTGCTCCTTCTTCTCCCCTCCCTCCTTCTCCTCACTGGCTACAACACTGAGAATGGCTTTAAAAGGACAGACTTGCCTGGCTCCTGGTAAAAGACATTAATTTCTTGTAGTCTGTTCTTTATTTGATCATCAGTTTATTAAAACTGCCCAAGGTGATAGCATTTCTTCTAGAACAAATCCTCTGCTCTCTTCTTTAATCTGTTACCAGCTCTATTGGCAAGACAAAGGAAAGTGGCTGCMGTTTGTTTGGGGGATCATGCCCCCTTTCAGCAGGAGGAGAGGCAGGAGGAGATGGGAGCACAGCTGGGTTTCAGTGGTGTAACCAAGCCACAGTTCCATGCCCTCCAACACAGAGGAGCTGTCTGCCAGGAAGGGGTGTCTCTGAAAGCAGATGTAGTTGTCAGATTCTCTTCTGTTTTGGACATGCTCGATTTCCATTTCTTGAGCTCACCTACACCCCGAAGAGCCCTTCTGTGCTGTGTACCACGTCCCCAGGGATGCACTCTATTGCAGCCTGGACTCTCAGCCCTGCCTAGCAGGGGCCTTCGCCTTCTGCACAACAAAGGGCCATTGCACCCCCATCGCACTCTCCTTTTCGCTAGCTCTTTCAGTCCAATCTTGATGCACCTCCAGCACCACCGCTCTGCTCCAACAGGCCTCTCCTGTCCTGTGAGTCCTCTAGAGTGGGAGTCCTCCTTGACCCTGCTCTCTCCTTCCCTGTGGCAGCATTCCTTCAGTCCTCAAAATCAAGCGCCCAACACCTGGTTACACTCCCTAATCCAGAATTTTGCTGGAAGTCACCACAGGTATACTATCGCTGTCCAACTGCAGGAAAAGATGTGACTGATTTTTTTCAGGCCGTCCACACAGTGACAAAGTCCATTTGTATTCAGAGAGCCAACCCTCCTGTGTTTGTACTTAGGGATGGAGTTATTGCAGCAAACTGTAACTCCTGCGGGAAGCACTGCCTGGTGCAGCCTCAGCCCTACTGAAGCTGCATCCAGCCTTGCATCTTCCCCATACCTCTGCCAACCCCTGCAAAGCATCAGCCCCCTTCACCCCTCTCAGCAGCTGCAAATGCTTATTCCCCTTCTCCTGATCTGCCCTCCAGCTCAGCCACAAATGCACAGGAATATTTTTACAGTGACAGTAGCTTGTTATAGACTGCAGTGCCTGCCACATAAAAGTCAGCAGCAACATAGAGGAGCGATTAATGATAATGGTTGACATTTTATACAGTGCCTTCCAGTCTAAGTGTTGCAGGGCACTTAGCAGGTTGCATCAAAATACAGCCCCTTGTTTCCTCCAGAGCCAGAAAAATAGCTCCCTGGGGAGTGCAACATGAAAGCTGGGTTAATGGCATGTGGCAAGCATTGTCCAGGAACCTGGGTGGGCAGGCAGAGCAGAAGGTTGACTCCCTTCCTTCTGAACTGGAACAGGGCACCCAAATCTTTCAAATGGCTTTAAAAATCCTCACTTGCATGTCTAACAATGACCCAATTTCAGTGTTTTTTTTAAGACACTGCTATTGTAATTCCTGGAGGCTTTGAGGCAAGGCTTGTGGCAGATTTACATTTGGCCGAGAAGTGGCCCCTTACACTATTGCTAGGCCTGCAACTTGGACTTCAGGGAACAGGACAGAAGAGAGTTGGAAGCCTTCCAAGATCTGCTGAGCTCCCTCCTCTTCTCTCCTTGCTGCTTACAGGCCTTTTGAAAAGAAAGCCATCTTCAGCACTGATAATTGTTGCAGGACAAGGAGTCTGTGGCTTGAATTAAGGCAAGTTGCATCCATCCTGGGGAATCTGCATATTGCCAAGGCTAACGTCTCCCACACTCAGTGATGTTTCTGAAACGTCTTCATCACAGCTGAGGACTGTCTCAGCTGACCCGTAATTTAATTTTCTTCCTTTCTGTCTTAGACATGTACAGCTGGGAGGAACCTCAGGAGAACATCACGTCTCTCCCTCTTTCACTAAAGCAGAAACATATATATCCAAAACGTCCTTGCCAGATGCTGGCTAAGCCCACCTTTATAAGCCTCTGAGGGAGGAGATTCAATGACTCTCCTGGATCACTTGTTCCCATGCCTCACTCCTCTCATAATTAGACAGCTTCTCCTTATACCTCACCTGAATTGTCTTGTTGCATTTTTTCCTCTCCCATTCATTACAAATAAATAAATAATGAACCAAGCAGTTTTTCTGATCCCCTTGCTCAATATGAACTTTTGACGTGAGTCATAGGGAATGAGCCCCACCCAACACTTAATTTTTTTGTTCCCTAGCAGGAGGCACTTGAGATTAAGGCCTGAGACCTAGAGAAAATTGATTTGCACAAGTAAGAGGCATTTATGCAATATGTTGATTATAAACCAGCACTCCAGGATTCATACGCCCACAATGAATGTGGTTCCTCAGGGCATTAAGCTCCTGACTCACATGTCCGTGTTACAGGCAGAGATGGCTGAATAATTCATCAATAATCCTACAAATTTGGCTTCCGTTCCTGTCTGTGAACTCTCTGCATGAAGATGTCTCTCCCAGAATCTATTCATTAGGTGAGGTTACTCATAAAAACGGCAGAGGGACTCTAGGTGTGAAACCCTGGTCCTAGTGGAAGTTTTGAATTTGCTTTGCTTTGCAGCAGGAATTAGCTGCAAAAATTCAGGACTCGAAATGAGATCTGTTTTGGATTGGCTATGCTGCTCACATGGCGTTGTGTCTGTCTCCTGAGTAGCTGAACTCAACCCCTGGAATGAGTTTCCAGGGTGAATATCACATTTGATTTCCATTAATGTGCTATAACATTGCTTAAAATTCACTTCTCTCAGTCAGACTGATCTATCTATCTATCTATCTATCTGTCTATCTGTATAATTTGATTTCTAGAGCACCCATCACTGCACCATCTAATTATTAATTCATCCACTAGGATGTTTGCTGCAAGCTCACATCAAAGGCATGTAGGTACAACCAGAGTAAATCAGTTGAAAAATGTAAACAGATATTGTCTGAAATCTGCTGGCCAAGACATTTCCCTACATCTAATCCCAGTTTTCCAGGCCCTTTTAAACTGCTGAACAACATTCACAAATCCAGAAAGGGGTAGGGGGTGGGGGGAGTGAAAATAAATGACAATTTAAATTTGCTCAGGGGTGACAAAGTCCCACTGGAAATGGCAAAATCTGATGTAATGGAGAAGAGTACGATTATTGTTTGTATTGCAGGAGAGTCTGGGAGCCCCTAGCCAAGTGTCAGGACACTGTGCCTACAAGCAGCCAGTGAAAAGGCTAGAATGGCTCAACAGCAGCTTTCCAGTAGGCAGGAGGCAGTGATAAATACCTTGAGACAAGGCACAAAGAAAGGGATAGATCACATCTTGAGAAACAGAAAAGAAACCAGTATAGAGAAGGGATTACTGGGATCGTTTGGGGAATGACAAACCTTGCAGAGAAGGGGCTGGCATTTTTGTCTAACAAAAGTGGAGGCTGAAAGGGCATCTGATGTCTGTGTCTAAAAACAGCAGAGGAAAARGGAGGAGGGAACTTCAGTCCTCCAGCTAAACACTAACAAAGGAGGGCAAACAGAGAAAAACATCTGTGGCTACAGTTAGGCCAGAAAGAAGAAGGACGTTCTTTGCCATCGGGGCAACCAGACGCACTGGTATTCATGAGGACAAACAATAACCAAACTGAAGATGCTCGCCATGCTGGATAAGGTCACGGCCCACAGAAAGGACCAAACTTGTCGCACCTGCCATAGACCAGTGCCACAGGGGCTGCCTGTGTCCCTGGCCGCCCATTTCCCAGACGTGCCAGAGCACTCCTTGTCTGCATCGGGCTGATGCTGGCCCAGCAAGCTGCCCCACACAACCCACGTCACCTGCCGAGCTGCAGGATCACTGACGTCTAGCAGAGGGGCAGTGACAGGCAGCCAGCCAGCATCCAGTACCCATCCCCTTTAGCCCACCAGCACCTAAGCACAGCCTGTGCTTTGCTTTGGCATGCAGACTTTCACAGAAGTGGAAGAAATAAGCGCAGATTTCACCATGAATTTTCCCATGGACCTTAAACCCTCCCCGGCTCGAAGGGAGGGAAAAGCAAAGCATGTTGCTGTCAGCAAATGTTGCATGAGTGAGTCACTCTCCCCTCACCCTGGTTCCTCGCCGTCCCCACCAGGTGACAGTTCACGTGGGAGGATAAATATAAATAAAGAGAAGGAAGCTGAAGCATTTTGATGACTCATGTAATATTCATTTCGAATTAATTTGTACATGATTCTATAAAAAAGATACATTCCATAAAATTATTTTTGTGAGCTCTAATTTGCTGCTGGCAAGGAGCAGCGTTTGGGTCTTTTATGGGTATTAGTTCCATAGTGTATAGCAGGAGGCAGAGGAAGTTTAATTATGATTCACTGAGCCACATTGTGGGTATGTTTTAAAGCCACTTAATTAGTGTAGAAATATACAGCTGTAATTATCCTGAAATATGGCCTAATTAACCTATGGAAAACCCATACATGCGGCTCAGGAAACTTGGAAGCATTAATAGTCTATTAATATACCAGAGCTGACAGCCCATCATGCTCACATTTGGGAACAGAAAGGCAGAACCTCCTTAAGTGTGATCTCCCATTGAGAATAGCTACCTGTGGAAGGTAAGGTCTGASCTTCCCCTGTGCTGGGAAGGACTGTGGCAGGTCTGGTGCACCTCCCGCCACAATCTGTGTATGTGAGCTGAAGTGAAGCTGCTGTGGTCCGACTTTTCTACTGATCGTCCCAGCTGCTTTCCTCTGTTCTGTCCTCTCCTTAAATCCTGACATGCACCTCCCTACATCTCCTGTCCTACACCCTTCCCACTCACTGCAGCCCTCACTAGACATTCGTGGAAGCCCAGGAAACACACAGGGTGTCCTCAGCCACTTCAGCCATGCTCTGTCATTTCCCCCTCTCTGGAACTAGAAACGATTAAATGCTGCAATGGACCGCTCTCTCGTGGTTGAATTCACAGCACTGGAGCGCAAAGTAGATGATCAGGGAGGTAGCTAAAGCGTGTGGCTAAAGCAAAAAGGTGATGGCAAAAGGTCTTGTGTTTATTCCTGGGTGCTAAAGATGATAAAAACAAGAACCAGTTATCACTTCAAAGACATCTTGATGTCATAGGGTTTCCCAAACCATCTTGCAGACCCAAGATCAGGCTTGCATTTTGCCCTCGGAACATTACATATAGGAGCCTTTACAAAGCAGAACAGCAAATTAATGCCCTATCCCTCAGCCCCATTACTTTATAGATGAGGAAACGGAGGCACATGCCTGGAAATTAAATTCCCTGACTATGCTTTCCTTTTGCCCTGCTCTAACAATCAGATCATGCTGCCTCTTAGCTGGGAAAACATCCTGATTTTAGCAGAGCTTCATCTTTCAGGAAGGGGCATTTACTTCCACTTGAGCTAAAGAAGCAGGCGAAAGACAATCTCTGAATTGGTTGGGAGGGGTGATGGGGGCTGCAAGGAGTGAGGTGGTGAGAGAAGACAGGAAGGAAGCAGTTGGTGTGAGGTTCTTCTTTAGGCAGAGCACATAGCCAAATATTCAAGCAGCGTCTTCGTCCTTTGGTGATCAAAGCAACAGAAATTGAATCCGGCTGTAATCATCCACAGGGTAGTTTGCTTAAAAWTCCCCTAATTATGGAAGTGCAGAAAATTACTGCTCTATGATGCGCTGAATAGGAAATTGAAGGCTCCCACAACCCAACTACTGCCACTGCAGCTTGAAGAGAAAAGACAAGGAAGGTTCAGAGAAAAGGAGAGACAAAGAAATAAATGTGAAAGTGGCAGGATGTGTGAGCAGGGGCCCWGGGAGGGGAGGGGAAGACCAGGAAAGAAAGGTAATTGTCTCTCTTCCACTGTCTGTGAGGCCACCAATTTTGGAGAGCTGTGATCTAAAGAGAGCACTGAGAGAAATGTAGGCCTTGCTAAGCTGGCCCTTCCACTTTGCCAGCAATTCTGCTGTGACATACTTGACACTGCACCACAAGCAATATTTTATCCAGAGCTGCTGGTTGAAACTCAGAGGACTCTTCTGAGTACCATTCTGTCTGATATGCAAGGGTGGGGGCTCTCTATATATAAATAATCTGAATTATTGCATCCCAGAGTGTTCTTCCAGCAGCAGTTTCTCATGATAAATGACAGCAGGTACCATAGAGGGCTCAGCCACCAGCTGAGTTACTTAGGGACAAGGGACTGGAAGAGGGTATTTTGTGTTAAGAGATTTTATCTTTAAAAAATACCTATCTCTTACAGTGGTTGTCACGCCTGCTCCAAGAAAGCCCTCCCCTCATCTTCTTCAGACAAGCTGCTGTGAAGGATGGGTCCCAGCTCAGCCCTGCCCTGCAACCAGGCAGAGCGGTCCGAGTAAAGCTGTCTCACACTGGGCAYGTGGGAAGCTTTCTTTTTTCATGGGTGGCTGAGTCTGTCCAAGGCCCCTGATACCAAGGGACCTCTCAAGGGGGCATTCTGTTTTCTGTGGTTCTTTTCCCCTATTTAAGCAGGCAGCATGCTTCGGTGTCTCTGGGGTTCCTCCTCTGGACAAACATTTGCTGCACTGTGGTTCCCTAAAAGGGACTCAGAGCGCACTTATTTTGCTCTGGATGTTTCATATTGGGTGTGAGAGAGAAGCTGACTCCATCWCTCTCAGGAGCACACACAGTCTGTGATTAAGCAGAACACTTTGCTTACTTAGTATCAGTGTCATTTCAAAAGCCCTACATTCACTTAGAATGAATGAGATCAACAGCGCAGTGTAGAGCGTGTGCTTCCCACAATCACAGGCGGCTGTTTTGGCTCCAACTTCCTTCTCCCAGAACTGTGTGCTACAGTACATCAAAAGATGCTTACAGGCGTCAAATAATCCTCCAGGGAATACCACCCCCATTAGAAACCAGTGCTGGGGTGGGAAAACACCACAGGAAAGTGTAATTCATCCCCCCACCATGTTTCTACTCAAATAAATCCTCCAGTTCTTTTGAAATAAACAACATCAGAAAATAACCAGTGACCCAAAAATGTGTATTTTTGCAGCTCTTCATCTGCAGAGGCCTTAGCAACTGTGGTGTGGCACCCATGAGCAATCTTCAGCTGAGGGCTTATTACCTGTGATCATAGGAGAGTTCAGGTGGGAAGGGACCCCAGGGGGACTCTAGACCAACCTCCTGCTCAAAGCAGGGCTGTCAGTTCAGAGCAGGTCACTCAGGACTTGATCCAGTTTGGTCCTGAAAACTTCTAAGGATGGAGACCGCACAGCCTGGGCAATGTCTCAGGGCAATGATGATAAGGAGTGGTTTATGGGCTTAGCAGACATCAGTGGAAGAGGAAGAAACTGAGACTTGGGGAACAACGTGGCAGAGCAACAGAGAGGCTTTTGCAAAAGAGTGTTTTGTTCTCCTTCGGTCGTAAACATTGACTCCCCTTTGCCATCATAGTCGCTAACTCTGGCAATAACATGAAAGAGTTGTCTGCCTTCCCAAGGTACCTCCAGAGCCGAGCCAGCTTGCCAGCCAGCTGTAGGTCTCAGGTCTGTCTTTGCACACATCCTGGCTTCTGTTTGAATTGAGGTATCTGCAGTTCCTGGTAATAACATGGGACATTAGTCTGCTGATGACTTTGCATAACAAGAGGATTGCAATTAACATGATGATCCTTTCTCGTGTTTGAGCACGTTGGCGTGGGTCATGAAGTCGGTGTAGCAAAATGATCCAAAGGGAGTTATTTATCTAGCTGTAAAGGGGCTGTGTTCCTGCAGAAGCAAGAACTCCAGTGTAAGGTAGCTGCTTACATCCACGTGTGTCAGTCATTGCTTGCCTCTGCTCGGGTGGTACCGAGGGGACACCGCGTGCTTACGGGTGCCTGCTGGCAGTGGTATGACAGCGACCCTCTGCCCAGTGGAGGGCTGGCCTCCCCAGCYTGAAACACACCCTGAAGTCTTCCATTCTCTCTCCACCTCCCCCTTCGGAGCTTCGTTAAAGTCCTGTGTCATTCCTGTCACTTGAAAAGACCRTCCTTCCCATTCTCTTCTCCCTGCAAGCATTATTAACAATTCTAAGCAAGCTTCCCCAAAAAATGAAGTTTCAATCTCTGCAGCATCTTTCTGGGGTCCTTAAACTCTTATAAAAAGTAAGTAAAGTATTAACCATGTGAGAACTGCTTTCTCAAAGAGGAACAGTGGTTTACCAGGATGTAAAGCTCTGCAATGGAACAGATTTTGGATGTCAAATTGGCTATCCTCCCTTCTTACACTTCAGATGTAAGATGCATGGTCAGTGTCTCTTTTGTATATATCTCATTGTAAAGCCAGATGAATACAGGGTTTTAAAGACTCTTATCACATGCTGTTGCACAATACTATCTTCCTGTTTCTTTAGCCACATTTTTTTTTCTCCCAAGCTGTGTATTTCATAGTCAACTTCCAATACAGTTTGTACCTTGTTTTGCATAACTCTGAATCATTTCATTAATGAAAAAACCAAGCCATTATAAAACAAATATACAAAATATGAACAACTAATCTTTCCCTTATATTGCAAGGATTAAATAAACAGAAATATCAGCAAAGTATTCTAGACACGTTGGGCTGCCATAAAATTTAGTAGGTGAACTGTTAATTTACATATTCCCAAAATGCAATAGGGTGACACTTTTGAAATTAAAAACTGATGATACAAATGGCATTTAAAATTCATTTAATATTATTTGTTAAAATTTCACTGACAAATCTGTCATATGTATAGCAGATCCTATTACTAGAAGAAGAAAAAAAAAGCAATTGAAATCAAAACCCACCCTGACACTGAAGGGTCTATTAAGGCAGTAGAAGAGAATTTGCATTATCAAATAATCCTAACAGGAGATTTTATAAATGGAAATGTAAACTGTAGAGGGTTTTAAATGTTAATTTATACCAATAACTAGTTTTATAAACAGACTTGACTATGTTTCTCCTAGAGACAATAAGAAAATGTTTCCCTGGGGGATTGGGAGTACCCGAACAGCAGCAGTTGTATTTCTGAATAACAAATCTGCAACCACCTGGGATTAGGTTGAAGAAGTGCAGTCGAATGGATAGTGCAGTGCATGGTCTGTCAGTACAGTGGTCTGTCACTGGCCCTGCTTTTTGCTTCCTCTGTGACTCTGAGGATGGCCCTTTCCCACCCATTTCTGACCTGTAGGTCTTGCTTCCCACAGGTCTGTATGGCACCACTCGCAGGAAGAGCCCAGTCTCGGGCTATCTTGCCCCTATGATAATACTCTCAACCCTTTGATGCTACTGCAGCAGCAAATTCTCTTTCTCTCTGATTTAATGCCTGGCATGGGATCTCGTCCATTGTAAGGAGCCCCATCCTGCAGGGACTGCTGTTGGCTCTCCCAAAAATCCCCCTGGATGTCTGGATCCTAAAAAACAGGCAAATCTTTAATCCCTACTGCCAAGTAGCAATACAGAGCTAGTGATCCCCAAGCTGACATAGGARATAGCTGCAGAACTCCGAAAGGGAAGACATCCCTTGGCCTGAAGCTTGGAAAATGATTCCCACTGACCAAAAAGACACAGAGGAAGACTCCTTCTGCACAAAGCAAAGCATCCTGATTTAAATGACAAATGGCTCATGCACCATCTAAAAGAAGCTAGATATTTGGATTTCTTTTTGTTTGTTTATTTATTTCTCCCATACATAAATATGGAGGGAAAGCATTGCAGGTGAAATGGTGCATGGAAATCAATCTGGTTCATAGTCCTCATAAATATTAACAGGCYGGTAAATATGTAACCTTATTTCTTTTTCCCTCTGCTCTCATCTCTTCCAAGTTATTTTCACCAGGGAAGGTTAAGTAGTTGGGGTGGTCGTGTTGGTAAACGAGACGATGGAAAAAGGGAAGGTTTTTATCCAGACCCCGTACCTGCAGCGGTGTGATCAAAGCAGTGCTACCTACGTGAAAAGTGATTCTGCACCATGATGGGGCTCTTCATTGTGTGGCTGCAGAGCGTGGTCTGAGGAAGGTTCTACCCTACCTGCTCCATTGGCCACAGGGGTAAACTGAGGCACCAAGGGGTGATGCAGCTCACCCCCAAGTTTGGTGGTGACAGGTCTTGGTGCTCTGACCTTGCCAGCAGCAAGGGCATGCTCTGGATCTGCCTTAAGGTATCTCAGAAATAAACTCCCCGAGGCTGGTCCAGTATTGGTCTCCTAAAAGAAGCTCTCCCACCCCGTGCCCCACAAGGCATCCACCTTCCTGCTCTTCCCTCCATGTCCCATCTTGTGCCTGGAGCTGCACAGAGAGGAGGGCCCACAGTCAGCCCACCTACACTTCCCACACAGTAATTTATTGTGAGGAAAGCAAGTTCAAATGCCTGGTTTTCTACTCCCCTTGCACCACAGCTCAAACTGTCAGCCTCCAGTCCCTTGCTGCCAGAAAAAGAAATAACAATAGGCTCTTTCTTTCTTTCTTTCTTTCTTTCTTTCTTTCTTTCTTTCTTTCTTTCTTTCTTTCATTCAAGAGGGCATCTATCTGTTCTCTGTCCTTCCAACAATTTCACCAGATAAACAACTGAGTGAGAAATTAATAGGCACTTTCATTTGCACTGTAATAAAGTGTGTGCATGTTGGGGAGAAACAGTGGAGGAAAACTTCATCTACAGATTAAAGCAACAGGCCTTTTCTCCAATGAATTCGGTTAGGGCCTTGGAGGATAGTGATACATGCCTTGAGCTAGACGAGAGCTTTGTGCCAGAGGAGTGACTTGAGTGAAAAGGGCTCTGTGGCATGAAATGCAGAAGTGGGTTTATAGCAGTAGGATTTATCTGTGACTCCGAGCACTCACAATATTACTAATATGACTATTAGAAAAGCAAATGGATRGAACCATTAGACCATATAATCCCTCAGAGTCTGGCTGCAGCTATAAAAAGTGAGTATTTATGGCCAGGGCTCCTAAGTGAACTCAGGCAATGGATGCCCTGAGTGGGATCGGGGGAGATGGGGACAGGGAAGGGTCAGTGCTCCTCTCTGAGCAGCAAAGGAGRGCAGAGAAGAGGGACATTCTCCTCGGCAAGGAAAGGGTCTGCTGAGTCCCTCCAACCTGCAGGGGCTTAGGGGTGAGYGCCTCTACATAGCACCATGTAACATGCTGCTTCCTCTGCTTAGCCACGCTCCCTGCAGAGCATGCCTGTATCACTTCGAACCTCTRCTGCAAAAAGCTGCTGAGGCTGGAGCAACTTCCAGGGTTTCCGTTTCATACTAAGCTTCTGGGTCATGGGGGGATGTTCTCCTCACATGGTCCCGGTTGTGACCAGGGAGAGGGATCTTGCAGCACCCCACAGCCAGCACGCAAGTCTCACGCAGCTCCYTGGGAGAGAAGTGCCCGTACTGCTGCTGTGGTGTGCCCCTTTGGCAACTACTGGTGTCAGGGGAAGAGAATCAGCATGACAGAAAGCTTGTTCTCACTTGTCCCTGGGCCACAGCTGTCCCAAGCTGAGCCGGTGCTTTCCTCAAGGCTAAATCTRTGCCTCAAACTGCAAGCTGTTTGGAGTTCCCCTCGCTCCACACACCTCTCTGCTCGTGCTCATCTGTGTCACTCTGCAACATGGAGAAAAAAAAMCCAAAACATTTCAAGAAGAGGAATGTCTTTTCCACAGCACCCTGCCTCCTCAGATAGCCCAGGGCTGATGCAATCAGAGAGCTGGCAGCTGGGCTTGCTTATTGAACAAGGCAAACCCTCTGCCAGGGAGCCTGAGTTGCCTCCTGTCACATGCAAATCAGCACAGRAAGATCTATAAAATCAGTGCATAGGATTTCACTGTCGGACCTCCAGMTACGGGCAAGGCCCTTCCCCGCTGGCCTGGCCCTCTTGCAGCAGAGAGTAAACACCGCGGAGGTGCGAATTGCAGGACCCTTTCCCCTTAGCTCCTCAGTCCCCATCCTGCCTTGCTATTTGTACAGCAACTCCTTCTATTGCCTCTAAAGACATCTGTCCCTCCAGCAGTGACACCGAGGCTGTGCAAAGTCTTGTGATGCTGACAAGTAGTATGGGACTAGCAAAAAGATCTGAAGCAGCAGGCKTGATTTCATCTCTTCTTTCCAATTCCTGTGGGTCAGGCCTTGAGCTGGTGTCCTCCACACCAAGCACCAGAAGGAACACCTTTGTGGTTCAGGAGCCAGAAGAGAGAGCAAGAGAGTTAGAGAGAGACCTACACACAATGTTCAGGAAAGGACTGTTTCTCTAGTAATTAACACTTGTGTCCTGCTGGTTTTATTTCATGTGTCCATGTTTTTCCATCCAACAGTGCAAATGATGTAGGTTTCAAAGCAATCATGCCATTTTCTGTTAGCTGATCTTTTAATGCCTRGATTTATGAAAGATGGCACCCTATATTTTTGTGTTTACATGGATCATTGCTGAATTGGAACTTATCCTGTTTTCATGAAAGGATTCCTCCCTTTTTGGCAGAGAAAATGAGTTTGTTTTCAAATCTCGCCTATGTGAAAGATCACGTGGCCATGAACAAAATCTTGAATCCATTCCAAATGGTGAATATCACAAAGGCAGATTTATACCAAAACCTCTAACACTTGCAGTTTCAGATATTTTCAGCAAGGAAAACCCTCAGCTTGGCGAAATTTCACAGAGAAGACATATTTCACTGGCATAAGTTTTCCTGAAAGACAAAATTGTGAATCATATACAAAAGAAGAAGAAGGAAAAAAAGCTGCTGAGACTTTATACAACATTGCCATATTTACATCCTTGAGCAGCTTCCCTGAAAAGCAGCCATCACTGGAGAGGAGCAGAGCAGAGAGCCAAAAGTTTGCAGAAATGTATCAGGTGAGGATGCACATGGATATTTGGAAAGTTATTCAAAAWGAGGGAAGTAGAGGAGGCAGATGAAAATGGTGGCAGAATTGGACCATGGCCCTAGTTTTTGTCCAAGCTACCATGAGTAATCAGTTATTGGAGATATCTCTCTGAAATCAAACCACTGATCTTCATCGGTGGAGATGGATTCCACAACCCACAGGCGTCCTCTGCCCCCCCCACCCCCGGGACACAACCTCGATTCATGTCCCCATATTTCCTTTAATCACTCCTGGGGTATCCATTCCTTTTCTGCTCTGAAGCCGTCGGGCCTCTTCAGAAGTATGGAGCTTGGGCAATAATTGTTCTGTCGCGGACTGACATCTCTGGAGAGGCAGCTCGGATCTTAGCAACAGAAAATCCAGAGGCAAAGCTGGAAAGCTATTAATGTTTAACACACAGGGAAGCTGCTGTCTGTCAGATGCTCCAATCACCCTGAACTTGGCAGGCAGAATGTGTTAGCACATCTGAAGGTGCTGAAGGATTTTATCAGCCTGACAGGACAAGGCATACCCATCTCCCCTTCTGCTGCGTACCTAGCATAGACATAAAGAAGGGGACCCTAAGGAACAAATAAAACCAGGCCCACATGTATCTTTGACACATCAGCTCCCAGCAGCCTCAGGGGAGGGCTGACTTTGCATGGAAAGTTTGAGATGCAGTGAGATCTTTCCAGGCCCAGCTGGGGCTGCGGCATGTGGTGAAGCACAGGACAAATGCTCCTTGCTGCTCCCAGTGATGCTGTTCCCAGCAGAGACAGGCTGGGACCAGTCCTGAAGAGAGAGCAGGGGACGTGCTTATGGCCCAAGACCGAGACAGTGGCAGAGGAAGGTTTCCCAWCTCGAATTAACTTTATTTGCTTTGTTAGTGTGGGCAAAACTGTGGCTTTGAGCGTAGGGTGAACTGCTCCTGCTTCTGAAATGGGCAACTGGAGGATTCTGAGGGGGCACCTGGTCCCTTTCTCAGGGCACAATCAGGACAGTATGAGCTGCAATGCTGAATGACCAACTTTCAGCAGACCTGCTATTTTCAGGAGTAGCTCAGAGCTACTTCACCTGGCTCAGAAGGAGGGCTGGCATGGGACATAAAGCCTGGACCTCTTGAGGAGAACCCAGCCTGGAAGAAATATAAAAAATTTAAAATTAAACAGACTAAAAGGCCCTCCTGCATTATCCTCGTGTTTGAGTACTTGGCTTCAGTCACAGACAGAGCTTTCAGTCTTTTTTTGATTTCTGATGCTGTTAAGTTTCCCACGGAGGAATAGCTTTTCTGACCCCTGAAGACCTCAGTTAAGCATGCTGACAACAAGTTGGCTTTTCTTAGTTTCTTCTTGCAGCTCCTTAGATATAATCTGTTGACCCCCAACAATCTTCAAAGTGCAGGTTGAAAACCACTGACCTGTARCATTTTGGTGTCTGCCACCTCAGCACCTAGCTTAAAACTGCTTCCCAACACCAGGGGATTGAAAAATGTSTTATGGATCCAGATTCCTGTATGGTATTACCCAGCCATGTGTGAAAGTGATTCAGAAAAAAAACAGGGAGTCGGGAGGTTGAGACCTGGATTTGGTGGTGCTGATGGCTCTCTGATGACTGTCTAAATGGCCCCATTTAGCTGTGGAGATGCTGGCTATGTCTGTATCTGAGGAAGATCATGCTGCTGTATCTCAGTAAAGTATTTTATGAGCTCTGCTGGAAGATGCTAGGCTAGTGCAGAGTGATATTGTTTAGATAGCGCCCTGTCTTGATGGAAAACCTTGTGTTTTTTCATGTAGGAGGAAATATTTCTCTAGTAGCCCACAAAATAACATGTTACTTCACCCCCRACTTTTGATGCCCATCAAAAAAAGTGCACTGACAGACATGCAATCAACATCAGCTCCTGCAAGTGTTTACTGCATTAGGCAGGCTCTCACAGGAATCGCTGCCAACGTTCTGGGATGTCCCCTTTCCCCTCAGCATGCCTGGCTTCTGCCACCTCTCGTCCCCAGCTGGAGCAGAGGGAAGGAGAGAGCTGGGGAGGCTGGCGGCTGGATGGCAAGTTGGGACTGTTGGAAAACAGTGGAGTGTAATAGTAGTGCAGGGTACAAGACATGTACCTAACCTCTGCTATTTTGACTCCACCCCTTTGCTATGCCCACCAGCCCCCCYGTTAGGTGCAGCCAGGAAAGGCCCCCTTCCCTTTCTCCAGCTCCTGGTCCCTGCCCCACCTCTACTGCCTTTGACCGTCCTTGCTTTCAATTTGCAAAAGTTCCTGTGTTCATTTTGCCTCCTGCCAGGAAAATCTGAAACCTTTGAATCTAAGGCAGATTGTGTCCAGCCAGCCTGTGCTTGAGTCYTCCTTACCTTGTGGAATAACTATTACAGCTGCAAATGAGTTCCTTGCTCTGCTGCACCTGGGAAAGTTTTCCAACAGTATTCAGGGTCTAGCAGGTGTCAGCAGACCCATTCTGGGATGCTAACATCCATTGCCCTCCAGTCCCCCTTGGGCAATGCCTAGCTCTCCTCACCTCTCCGCCTGGACCAGCAAGCTCTCCAATTCCTCACCCCTAAAGCAGCTKTTTTGATGTATTATCTGACAATGGAAACACTAAACAGAGTGCACAGGGTGATTGGGATCAAGTCTTTGYTTCAACCACTAATTCCTTTTCTGAGCCTGGAGACATACCTACTCATAAACTCAGGTGAATGTGCCTTTCCATCTCTGTAGCAGGCAAGGAGGAATTGTCTTTTGTTGCACCTGGTGCAGTTGGAAACATGTAGTTTTTAGTTGCTCTGGTGAGTGCTTTCAGGCATTGCTAGCTCAGGAGAGAAGCCAGGAGGTGAAGTTAAAGGTTAAAAAGACATCACTATGGAGACAGAGGCTGTGAATACCTCATGATGTTACATCCAGGGGATCCCTAAAAGTGCTACAGAAATGGGGTTACATATTGCACAAGCCCCTTTCAGGCTGTCTCCTAGAGCATCTGAAACACTGCTCAAAACACACTTGGAGCCAGGACTTCTCAAGACCGAAGCTGCATGATGCCTCTGGTGTAGCTTTTCCAGATAATGTGGGCCAGGCCATTCTGGGAGGCATGAATATAGCAGAGCTATCCTGCCTCCACAAAGTTTTAAGCATCCAAATTTCTGGCAAGAGAGGGTGCAAAATAGAAGGGGCTGGGCAGGGGCTGTGAAGTGCACAGACCTTCCCCCAGACTGCGCCTCCTCTCTTGGCTCTGCAAACACAGATGCCCAGCCAGAAGGAACCATTGATCGGCATGACTAATGGGAACTTTAAGGAGGAAAGTGTGCCAGATCAATATGCAATCCACAGTACATGAATCACTCCAGCTTTTCCAATTTATTCAGCTCCAAATCAAATGAATGAACAAAAGATAAATATATAGCCATGGGGAGGCTGGGGGGGGAGGTGGGGTGGCTCTCATAAGGAAGGAGGCAGGTGGGGAGGCAGGCTCTCATAAGGGATAATTAACTAGCTTTTATCATTCTAACAAAGCATTAAGCCAGTAAATCGATGAAAACGGGAATACTCCAGAGAGTCGTTACTGGCATAAAGCAGAGACTCTGGAGTCCTGCTCCTCTTCTCCAAGTTGCTTGGGTTGAGGTAGGGAAGGCAGAGCTGCCCGTGGGGCCTGACGCAGCCCGTACAGCCAGCCAGGACTGCGGCGTCCCTGCCTTTCCAGCGGTTGGTATGCTGAAGCTTCAGCCTCCCTGCTGCACCCTTAGACCTCCTGCAGGCTGGGGGAAAGCATCTCGCTGGCTAGAGGTGCATAAAAACTGGGTTGATTTAATTCAATAGAGGAGAAACAGGAGAAAACTTACATTCTGKGGATGAGACAGAGAAACCGATTATTTCCCTTCTGGGTGCAATTGGAAGTTCCTTATATTCAAGTCAGAATATTTAGGTTGGCTTTGGGGATTACCCTGTGGGTGGTCCACCCTTTTGCTTTGCTGCTTTCTTTGGGGTGAAGGCTATTATTAGATGACAAGATGTGGTTTTAAAATGAGAGATAGTAAAGTTTTGTCTGATACAAGTAAATGCCGGTTCAGCCTTTTACAAAATAAAGTATTTAATGCTTAAATATGTAGACATGCCACATGGTTTTGTTATCCCTCAGACCTTCATTTTAGGGATTCATTTGCTATTTCCTCAAAAAGAATAAAATTGCTGAGAGATCACATGTGCCTGCAAGTTCTTTTCCAACTTGTCCCTCTCTCAGTGACCCCTTCTTGCCTTTCTCTTGACTTGGCCAGGGCTGAGGTTCAGCTTCCCTCCCACCTCTTCTCTAGTCTGCTGTTCCTTCCCCTCTATTTCTATTCTGGCTTCAGGTAGTCCCTCCCCTCATGGCTCCTGTGGCACTCCTTYACCCAGACCTGGTGGTAACCCCACACCTTCTGTGGCTGTACCTTCATCCCATGGCTCCCACTACCTCTCACACCTTCCACCCTTCCCTCATGCAACCTCAGTCTCACAGCAGCTCTCTGCCACCCATCATGAGTCTCCTGCCCCTGCTACATGCAGTTTTCACACACCTCTGATGAGACGTCCTGCTCAGGAGCACAAGTGACTCCTGCAGAAGAAAGAAATGAGGTTGCAAAGGAGGGGGGGGAGGGAAGAGAAAGAGCAGGAAAAAAACCCACAGGTTCTGAAAAATATCAGGTTTTGATTCTGAGCACTTTCTCTCCCCCAGGCCCACATAGGCAGAAAAGTAATTTTAATTAAAACTGCATTAATTCTTCTCATATAAAGCTGATAGGCCTCTGGAGCCATCTGTCTCTAACAAAACCATGTGTGTGATGTGGTGTTCCTTCTGTTCCAACCAACAACCAGCACTGCAGCGCTGCGAAATACGTTTTTTCTCACCACAAGGTAGGAAGGCAGCAGAGACATCCAGCACAGCAGAGACAGTGCCCAGCCTGGCATGGCCAGCACGGCAAGAAAGACTCTTCCTAGAGATGTGCACTGGGCACAGAGACCGCAGGGTCCTGCAGCCRTGTGCTGCAGACGTACTCCTCGGTGTGCTCATGTCGCACCATAGAGAGAGAAAAAAGGATGGGGTGGAAAATGATTTTTTTYACTGACAGAAATCCATCTGAAATTAAGGTAAGAATTCAATGTATTGCCAATTTTCCCAAGATGACCAGTAGAAATACAGTTTAGATTGGGTCACTCCAATTGTTCCATTTTGATTTTGAGCTTTGGGGTATTTTAAAGCATATAACTGTAAACTTCAAGTGAAACGGTAAATTTCAACTAAGACTCTCTCAGACTTTGTGCCTTGATTATACGAGACTGGGGTGGCTTGATAATTTTCAAACTATGTTTTTTCCAACCTAGAAAATTCATCATGAATGCTTCCAAATCTTGAGTAGTTCTATTGCAACAAATCAGCACTTTTCAGTGAAGGACAAAAATGCATCTCGGTGAAAAAATTGCCACTGTGTCTGCCTGTCAGAGACAATCTCATGCTCACCATTCTCTTTCCAGTTCTCTCGTTCCCTCTTAATCACTCCTTATTCCCGACTGTAGCACGTGACAGCTTCCTACCCTCTGCCGTACCAACACACGCTTCGCTGTGTGCCCAGCTAAAGAGAGAGTGTATTTTGGAGACCTGGCAGGGGAAGGGCAGAAAAGCCACTGGTTGCTTTAAAGGCTTAGCCTAAATTTATGGGGACAATCTCAGGTGCGACTTCAACTTCCCCAATGGCCGTGAGATCCAGTTGTTTTTTTCTAGGCTCCCCTCCTGTACAGAAGGAGTTCCTCCCTTTTACACRGCCTCAGGGTGTCCCTCACTGGCATATCCCCTCTCACTTGCTGTCCTCTTTACTATTCCTGCTGGGAACTTCTGTGCTGCCCAGAGATGTGCTGAGGAGGGAAGAGGGGCTTTGTTGCCATGTCAAGATTTTTAATTTCCCCATGTGGCGATGGTATCATGGCCCTGACAGTGTACTAAACACACGTCTTATCTCTCTGCTCGTGGAAAAGCAATATCAATTTTGTGGCGTTAAGGGCTGGAGCGAGAACAATGCACTGTGCATTGTTAAACAAGCCACCAGCCCTGTGCTGTACAAGCRGAACAAGTGTAATCAGTCATACGGACTTTCAGCATAATTACGGCTCACTAGTAAGCACAAAAACCTTTCCCGTCCTCCTTGCCTCACCTTAAATACCCTGTATCACGACAGCCCTTGAGATTAGCCTCACACCTTCTTGCAAGAAGGAGACTCCCCCTTTGCCACCTCTGCTCTTCAGTCAACCACATGTCTAAGTGAAGCCCATGCCAAATGATAGACATGGTTTGTTCATGAGTCCCCCTGTGATATCCCCTCCCTGCAGGACATGTGCTAGTGAGCCAGCAACGCTAATCGTGTCAGTACGCTTTGGCATCTATGGAAGGATCCATGTGAAACAGGTCGCCCATCTCCAGTTCCACTAGCCAGGATGCACAGCCTGGGAAAGGCATGGGGCCCTCCAGCTATCAGTTTTCCTCTCCATCTTCTTCATCTTCGCACTGTGGTGCTGCACCCTCCAGGCCTTCAGGCAGTCACCCTGCCTGCATGCATGTCAGCAAAGCCTCTGATCTGGTTTTGGCAGCAGAGTGAAAGGGAAACCCTGAAAACTGAACTCTGCTCTGACAAATAGCATCAGGCATGAATTTATTAAATCTGTGCAGCTGGCAATGCCGCCATCACCTGTTTGATGCATGAAGGCCCCCAGCAGAGCAAAGCCCTTAAGCATGCGTTGAGCTTCAAACACTCAAGTTGTCCTACTGAGGTCATTGGTAACAAGGCAGGTGGGAGCGGGGCCTGGTGAGGACTCCAGGGTTGTCAATCTGAGCCTCTTGTTTAAGCACTGCATTTACTTAGTGCTGGTATAAAAGAGTTTAAAAGGATAAACTTCTGCCAGGCAAAAGCCCAGCGTGAATCAGGTTTTATCRTTAAACAGCCCTCCAGCAGAAACATATGGCTTTTGCCATGTCAGAGCCCCTCCAGTAGCCCCCAGATTGTGCTGGGATACACCACTCTTGCRCAGGTTGCAAACTGCCTTCACAATAGGAAGCCCTAAAGAAGCCATGCTCCTGTCTATCTCCACCTCGGAGCCGAGCAGTCCTTCATATATCCTCACAGTGAGGTGATGAGATCTGACATACGATGAGTCAGGGCACAGAGGAAATGACCATGGCCATTAGTTAAACCATGCTACCATGGCTCTAACATCCCCCAGCGTGTGTGCAGCAGGCTGATCTTGTTGAGTGAACCAAGGATGTTAGTGAGGAGAGCTTGGAAGGGTCTATAGGATTTGTTCTAGTGTTTAACCCCTCACCGACTGGCCTCACTGCTGGAGATTGCCACTGCAAACTCCCATCCACTGAGCAACCTATAGAACCACATTGGTACCCTGTCTTCAGCTGGTTTGAAGTGGGGAAGGGTCATTGCCTGGACCCTCAATGACAGCACAAGGCACCCTGTGTGTTGCCCCAGAGCTCTCCCACCAACTGAGACAGAGAGGGAACTGCCCCCATCCTCCCACCTATATGTGCCCTTTTTTTWAAAAGGCAGATCATAATGCTCTGAAGTCTAATTGCTTCTCTTAGCAGACAGATTCACATAATGACTATAGTGTTTTGAAATGTTGAATAGCAGCCGTGTATCGGTAATATCTCTGGAGCAAGGTCAACTGCTCTGCAGTAAAACTCTATCCTGCCTTTCATATCCCATCAGCACAATCAGCGAATTGGACTGCTCTCCGAATACTARATGTGGCAGCAAACTCCAGAATGAGCTTCCTTTGAGAGTGACAGCCTCTGCTTTGTGAGCCAGGACTGGATGCATGTTCTGGATGCTGCATTGCTGCTGCTGTCTTCCCCGGTCCCTGCTCAGGGTTGTTTCCAGCCCCCGTTGCAGCCACATCAGGCAACATGCTCAATAGCAGCATTGATCAATATGGCCACACAGGCAGAAAGGTCACAGTGACCCAAAGATGTACAGAAATTGATGGCAAAGCCCMTCTCCCCACAGCTTTTCACCCTGGTCTCCCAAAACTCCCCCTCCATCCATGACCCCTCCAAGCCTGGGATCTGCCACGGCTGTCCCAGACAGCAGCAGCAGCCATGGCCCAACTGAATCCGCCTTTTTTTGTCACTCTCCATTGTGGAGAGAGTCCCCTTGTTCCCTGCTTGTGCTTGCCATGGCAGACAGGTGAATGAACACTGCAAGGTCTGGAAGAGACAGACGTGAAAATCTGCACCTTTTCACAAGGTTAAGGTTAATGGAGCAGGCGGGGGAGGGTACACAAAGCTAGAGGAAAGCCCAGCTATGCTGCTAGAGCTGTGTGYGTAGCGCAACACTTCCAGTACAGGTACTCATAGTGCTTGAGAGGAAAAACACTCCCAAGAGRGAGTCTGACTCAGGCTAGCAAACTTCTTCCTCTGCTCACCACTGCAGAGGCCAAATGTGGCCAGATGAAGTATGCCTACTCTGCCTGAGCCTGTCAAACCAGTCTTCTCCTTGACGTGGGTACCTTTAGTTTGTTTCTGCTTTCATGTCTCTTTAAAAAGGAACGGAAGAACAGGGAAAAAATAAGTTTCAACAGACTTTCATTTCCTCCTCCCCTCTTCTTAAACAGATATTCATAAAAACCGTGTCTGTTTTCCCATGGCTAATTAGCAGTGCAGATAATAAGCCGGTTTCATGGAGTTAGCATGCATCAATGTCTCTGTTAACTGGGTTAATTACACAGTGCATGGGCATTTGTTTCCTGTGAAGACAGACTGATGATGAGAACGTGTCTTGATTTCCCAGCAGATGCCGCAGTGCTTGGGAACATGCATCACTGAATAGACTGACCACGTCTGATGGGAGTATCTGCAGACTTCACCAGGGGTGTTCCTGGGACTCGGTGTATGGTGGGGGGTTGTTAATCAGTCTGCCCAAGAAAATCATTTTCTGTCTTTCACTCATGGTCTGGAAAATGGGCTCCAAACACTGAGAACTCGTTCATGCTTCCRACCAGTACCCATGGGCAAGGAGGGAGAGAGGATGAGAGAAGGGGAAGGACAGAGCTGCTCAGTGGCATTGAACCACCAAGGTYCCAGCAAGCAGAGAACTTGTTCAGCAGAGCCAGGGGAATACACTGTCTCCCCTTTCTGTGCCAGTAATTTGTCATACACGCTTCTGTAGATACTGATCTGCAGCCAACAAGCCAAACACCATCTCAGCTTGCTGCATTCAGCCTGTCCTGCTGAGTCTCAGAGCAGCTCTCTGGGGCAGTGAATGGTGCAATGGGACAAGGAAGGGAGCAAAGAAATRTGAATATAATTGCTCTCTTGAGTGGGAGCACCCTGAGCAAGATACCCCTCACCGGAGAGCAAGGCCTGCAGGTCTCTGTGAGCRTTTTGCCAGGAGAGCTCCCATCGTAAGTCCCTCTCTGCCAGGAGACACCCACCAGCTCTGGGSACGCAGGGCACACACGGGCTCAGAAGCCGAGCAGATGGTCAGAGCTGTGCCCGCAGGGTTGGTGCAGTCAGCATCTGCATGGCACAAGCCACCTCCAGGTCAGGCGCTGTGTGTTTTGCAGAGTTTGAGCGGGTAACTGCAGGCACCATCACCGAAATCAAACCCAAGCATTCCCAGCCACAACTCACCCACCGTCCTGCTGCTCCCTGCAGTGTTTTAGCATTCAGCCTCATTTTTTGCATTCCGTATTATCTCTGACAGCTGGGTAAAGCGTGTGACCCCCAGCACCATCACAGCGATGCTGCATGCTGCTCCTCCGCTGGGGGCCAGTACTGGGGGGGCGAGGGGGGGCTGGGGAGCTCACCGGCGCCATGCTGTTGCCATGCCAACCCCATCCCCACTCTGCCGCATCCTGTGGGGTGTCCTGCCTCCCTGACTTGCTCTGGCAGGTTTTCCTCCCTTTCCAGGAGATGGAGAAGGGATACAGCAATAACCTCCCTGATGGGGAGTAAGGACAGAAGGCGGAAAGGCCTGCATTTTCCCTTCAGAGGATGCAGGTARTTAATTCAGCTGGGGAAGAAAATTCCCACCCTGGACCACAGAGACAAGCTCTAGGYGTGAGCTAGGGGATGGAGCTGCAGAGGGATGGCTGTTCAGTGGGTAGAAATCCATTTCATTTCCTCAGCACCTGTCACAAGGCAGTGCAGTGTGCCTGGGTCCTGGATGCACTTGCTCCCCACTTGCTGTCTGACCTCCAGCAAGAGGAATTGRTACAAATAAAACTGAAAAGCATTTCTATATGCCATGTGGCTGGCTAACTACACAGRAAGAAAATCTGGGTTCTCTCAGTTTTCATTCTTAAAATGCCCCAGGAGATTGTGTGTRTGCATGTTTGGGTTTACCTGCACATACCTACACAAGACAGTACAGTGCACACATACATGGAGAGAGACCAAAAGAAAGTGTGAATACATGGACAGCCTTCAAAGGGTTAAGAGTAACATCTCTGTTGGCAGAGGAGAGAAAGGAGAGATGAGGCTCAAGAGCAATTTCAAAATCCACTCAAGCTTCATGCCACTCTGTGAAATCTCAGTGCACCTCAACTAGATCAGAAATTGGTTTACATTCCCTTCTATGTGTTTATGAGTTTGTAAAAGCTGATTTATTTTATTCCATTGCTACTCCAGGATATTATAGCAAAGGCATCTATTGGGAGAAGAACTAGGATTCATTATAAAGTTGCTTAAACAAAGTCACTGCTATCAGAATTGCTGGATCGGATAGTATTTTATTTTTATTGCACTGCAAGGAAATACCTTGGCAGCAGTGCTAACTTTGGCCCAGCATCTGATGGGGGATGGTGGAACTGTGGTCAGATGCAGTCAGTAGAAAAATTACTTTTCAATTCTCAGAGGAYACAATTTCACCTGGAGGGTTTCATTTCTTACTAGGTTCCATACTTGCTTGCACAATGGCTGTGATTCCCCTTTTTCTATCACTGTTGGAGAAAAGACACCAGGCTAAATGGATGCTGGGTCTGTCCCAAACAACTAGACTTATTTTAATCATAATGTGTGGGGCAGGTGTTATTAGCACAAAGATATTGGCGTTCCTGTAGTACTTTGCATCCTCTCTAACCATGTGCCAGGCCCTGCACGTCTAGGTTCTGCACAGACATAGGGCAGCAGCAACACTTGCGTGCACAGCACACGAGCTGCTTCTCACTCTGAAAGGCTAAGGAAGCCATCCCTTCTGCAGTGACCCATGAGCTTCTGTTGAAAACAGCATCTCATCCCTCCTTTCATCTCTTCAGTCTCCCTAGTCTCAACCTCCTGGCCTCCTTTCTGCTCCCTCCTTCCCAAATGTTTTTCTCAGGTCAGTTTTGCCTTGCTCAATCAAGAGGTTCACAAGCAAAATCCAATTGTAAAACAATTTGAAAGCAATTTTGCAGCTGCCTCATGATAAGAGGCGAGCTAGTATCAGGGATGTTCACTTTAGAACCACGATGCACAGAAATAATTATCTCAGCTCATGAAGAGAGAGAAAGAGGGAGAAAGAGAAAGAAAAAAAAACCTTTGCAGCACGTGCCCAGATGGTCTGGCTGGATCCTGCCTGGATTTCTGAGTTGCCATCAAATCATCTTGGCTGCCTGTGTTTTYCCCAAGACATCTGGAGAAAGTTTTGCCTTAAGAAACAGATGCTGTAAACTACCCCATACACAAATTCACTACTCTGATTTGCCCATTTGCACAGATGTGGCCCAAAAACTTCTTTGACACCAGACCAGCTTCACTCAGCTGATCTAAGTGGTGTATTTACACCCTCAGATCAGAAGGAAGTGAATTAGAAAATAATGGTATTACATACATCCATTGTTGTGATTCATTACTCGTTGGTTAATTTCTTCAGTTATTCTTTGTGTTTGTTACCAYATCTGAGCTCTTTGGGGAGGGACTGTGTTTGCCTGTGTAGTGCACAGCACAACTAGTCTCTGGTCTCAGCTAGCTTCAGTTGATGCTACAACAATAGAACTGAATTATTAAAAACTGCCATGACATATTGAAAATTCATATCTTTTCTCTGAAACTAGAGTAAAAATAACACTCTTCTCCCCCAAAGCTAAACCCAAGTGCAGCCACTTCTAAAACTTTCACTATAACTTTCTGAACCAGATCTGAAAATTGCCTGTCAAATCAAGCCAACAAATCACAGCACTGCCCTTCCTCTGCTAATTCTGTGCCAAGATCAGCRTTCCTGCCTAAGTTGCAGAAGGAACTGCACAGAATAAACAGCATTTGCCTTCAAATTCTACACCTTTTCCTCCAAAGATGACAGCAGATAATCACACACAGTCTTGATTTAATAGCTGATTCTGGAGAAGATTAAAGCCGAAAGGAATAGGCCACATATAAGGAACTTTTATCCTTAGGTGGGAGGGATTTCCTAGGCAGCCTTACAAGGGCAGCCACACAGTCTGAAAGAATGGACAGAGGTTTCCTCTGTCACCTGAGAAAAAGTGGTTTCTTACAGGAGGTATGTCTCAAAACCCTAGGGAAGCAAAAGAAGAAGAAATTCCCTGGACCAGAGGCCAGAGGACAGCAAAGGACTGAGCCCTTTGAGTCCCCACAACAGAACAGTCTTCAGCATAAGGTATGCCCCAAATGCCTGGACACACAGCTCCAGAGATACTGTCATGCCTTACACATCCTACTTCAGAAGTACTTGCAGATCAACTTTCAGATCAGAAATGTGCAAGTGGTACACAGCCCATGCCAGGGAGCAGCTTTCTGACACACAAACCCAACACAAGGGCTGTATTCTCCTTTTCTTTCTGAATCTGAACTCCACAGACATTCCCACTTACGCAGTATTTACTTGTGCCTGGTAACCGCCCAGTTACTTTCAATGATCTAAGACGTCTTCCCCAAATGTGCAAGGCAGAGCTCTGTACAAAACCAGGATGTGGCGCAGAATGTACTTAAGGATGAAATGCAACCTGGACACCAGTAGCACAGTCCCTTAAAAATCAGTGGGGTGGTATCATGACACTTGCATAAGAAATTTTGCCCTTCATAAGGATAAGAAGTGATTGAAATCTTAAAAATAATAAAATTGGATTGGGTAGATGCAATTACTAATAGAATCTCAGCAATCAGGAAAGAACCATGAGCTGTTCCTCACACAGCTCCCTCAAAAGCTCTTCCCCAGCGTCTRACTGGGGAATGTACCACCTTCATTTGTATGTAGCTCATGGACTTCAGTCAAACACCTTGCACAGACTTTTATTATTGCTGTTATACTCAGGGATGAATTCAAACAACTCCTGTTAGCAATTGTGAGCAGAAAGCCAGACAGAAAAGGAAAAGCACATACCTGTCTAGGGACTGACCTCCGCCCTCCCCAAGCTCTCTGACACTGAAAGTGGCCCCAGACAGAGGAACATCCTGTGCAGAGCCCCAGTTACCAGGGAGGGCCAGGAGATTACCTGCACATCCCTACAGGATAACGGCAGCCCTGACAGTGCCCTGTGGTGTTGGAAACCGACCCAAAGGAGAGACTAATCCAGGCACATTCAGGATTCCTGAAATACAAAATCTGTCCCTACTTGTAGTAACTCCAGAAATTATCACAGGCTTCAAGAGCTGGTCCTAAATCTGGACATTTCTTTAGAAATGAGATGTTCTACCTGCCTCAGATCATGGCTTGCCAAAGGTCATCCTCAGATAGGGGATATTATTCAGATTTGTTCTTCATTCCTTCTTCAGGCAAAATCCCGATTTAAGGAGTCCTGACTGTTGACTGACGAATGAAGTCTGAGCGAAAATAGTGGATGTAAGTGCTCTGTCAGTGGCATGCTGAATGGTATCCCGTGTTGGGTTTGGGTTGAGTGGGCACTGCGTCTGGGTACCCCTGACAGCTCTGATCCTCTTGTTGGGTCAAATGGGTTCTGCAGCTTTTTRAAACTCCATATCCCTAGAAACAAATCCTTCCGAAGAGAAAGAGTATGTCTAAACTCGCTATCCAAGTGCCTGTTCCAAGCCCTGAGCTGTAATACAAAAAAGACAAACTGTGCACCTATTAGCATCACATCAATATCATTTAAAGCCCCATTCTGAGGAGGGCCTGGCAGCCCTATTAATGCACTTAATTTCCCTGTGTCTCTGAATGGACATAAATAATTGTGCAGTGCTGGCCCTTCCCGCTCCATCCTCTCCAGCCAGACCGATTATCTCTTGTTCTTTCCCTAGATTTGGCTTCAGGATGCAAACACCATTTATGGTCACTGATTGTTCAAAAGGCCAAGTGTATAATGTACCATAAAATGAGATTTTAATACTCAGCGGGAGATTGGAGCAGCTTTGTTTTGTTAAAGCAGCCTGTGTTCCCACACTTCAATGATCCCCAGCTCCTATGGCTTGCCACTGGGTTCAGGAGAACCTGGTGTGGGGAGAATACACACTGACCCAGCATGGAGTTAGCTTAAACGATTCTGTCTTCTGCTATTGTTTTTACCACTTTGCCTTCAGATTTTTGCCTTGCAAGGCTGCTCTTGATCCTAAATGCTTTGGACATGGAAGAGTTATAGGGGAGGATTTGGGAGTAGCCAGCAGGTCGGGTCCCAGCTCAGTGGAAGAGGRTGGTGTGTGGTTAATGGGTGCAGTGTGGTACTTTGGTGCCTGGAGAGAAAGGCTCCAGGCAGCACAGGCAGAGCTCAAGACTATTGCTTTAGCCCTGCATGCCGCTTGCATGGCATTGCCCATGGGCGAGGGGTGGTTCAGTGACCTCCAGCAGAGATGTGCCAACAGAGGCCCTGTCCTGGACAGGCCAGCTTTCTCCTGGCCATGTCTCAGAGAAGARGCCCTGGTGGAAGATGCAAGAGGAGGGGAAGCTCTACAAATACAGATGGCAGACTTGGCACCTCGTAGCTYTGGAACATCGTTCCTGTGAAGCAAAGCTGAAGGGTGGATATTATTCTCCATGTAACCCAAAGGTTGGGAAATTAGCAAAGCCGAGTCTGGAGAACAGACTGCAAGCAAGGGAGAGAAAATCTATCATGAATTAATCACAATAGGGCATCTTTCCTCAGACTTCTATAAAACTCCAGTGTGATAATTTAGTGGTGAGAATATCCTCTAATGAGCTTTGAGGAAACTGCAGTCGTCTTAATGGGCTTCTTAATGAAGAATCATTTAGGTTTTTATTAACACTGAGGAAAAACACATGGTGTTTGGTAACTATTCGGAGCTGGATGAACATGAATAATTGCTTCAAATGTTCAAACACAAGCGCTCTAATGGGCCCCTGTTTGGTGCTTGAAGGGATATCGCAATTTTGGTCTTTGGGAAGTGCACCCAGAAAGATTTTATTTTKGTTCCTAAACAGAATTTCCAGCACATCAAGCTCTGTGGCAAGTGCCATCGGTACCATACAGTTCCCAGATGTTCTCACAACTGAAGACAGTTTGAAGATCCAGTGGAAACTACCAGTGGATCTCAGCTTTGAATCTTATACTGGGTTTGCTCTAGGTTCAGTCAATGCTCACTGACAGCAGTGTTTGCCACATCATTCTGATTTGTCATTCTGCTCCTACCTGTTATTTTCTATTTTAATCCTTTTTAAGTCCGACACAATGTCTAGTCAAATGGAGGAAAGTCTCCCATTGGTTTCAAAGGACCATGGCCTCATAGTCAACAGAGACTGTGAAGTCCCTGTGATTTTTGTCACTCCTGATTCGACTCTGGATTCTAAAACCTCATGTCTGACCTAAGCTGCCTGTTGACAAATAGGCAAAAAGCAACATCACGACACACCGGTTGAGATGGACTGGGAGAGCTGGGAGAGGAGGAGGGAACTTCTTGTCATTTCCTATCACAATTTACCTAGCTAATGGGTGATCTGTTCTGTGGCCATCACGAGTCTAATATCAGTAAAGAAGTTTGAGTTAATAAAGCCAAGAGTTTCATGCTCTGCGCAGCCATGTGGGATTTGTTCATTATATCACACAGTTGCAGCCCCCAGAAGGTCTCGTGGCTGATCTTGCCTGTAGACCTCAGTTTCAAATGTCAGCAGCTCATGGGAAATCTGTCTTTATAGTTATGAGAATGGCTTCAGATAGAGATAATKACATCCAAGGGTATAGCAATCAGGCAGTTATACAAGCAAGGATACTGCAAGAGGCAAAAGAGGTGCTAAGACAGGGAGTAGAAGARGTTATTTTTTTCTTTCCCTTGGCCTAGATTTGCTGCAGGAGTTTTCTCCCAACTTTCTCTGATCACGTCCCTCCAGCCCTATTCATTGTGTTCCCTATGACTGGTGAGAGCACCAGGCATCTTCCTGCCTCTGCACAGCCTAATGCCTTCACCTCCATCAGCAAGGATGACTGTTGAGCATTACTATGGGGTGTGAAGGCGCCCTTTGAACTCTGCTCTTTCTCCTGTAACACTGCTGCATCTATATGGTCCTGGACAGGGAAAGGCTGCCTGGACTCCCATCCCTCTGATCTGAGTGCCATGCTGATGAGGCAGGGGTAAGCCCAGCAGCTGTTTCCTGACTCCCATGCCATATCTGGATGGATAGAGCAGAGCTCAGGAGAAATGAGAGCTGCCTCACCCCTCACCCTGATCATTCATAGTCACTCTCTCTCTCTCCTGTGAAGGCCATTCAGCTCTGTAGGTGGGCTGAATCATCCTCAGGAGGTGTTTATCCTTTCCTTTGTATTGCAGAGGAAGTAAGGGGACAACACTCCTAACGTGGCACCTGATAAATGAATCAGACCGACCCTCACCATCTGCCTCTATTTCCCCAGCCCGGCTCTTCATATCACAAGCTATGAGAGACAAGGATCCTCTCTGTGGTGTGGCCCTTGGCGCTGCTGAGCCCTGAGCAGGAAGCTCCAGCTCCTTTCCTTACACCATTAACAATGGGGTCAATGGCCACGTGCAGAGGTTCTGGCCTTGGCCTCCCTGGGTACACCAATCTCTCCCTGGCCTGAGTGAGAGGCTTTGCCTAATTATAAGCTTTGTAAGGGACATCTGAATTTGTCCCTAAGAGACCAGGAGTTGGGAAAGACAGAAATAACAATGAAACTACTGTCTTAATCTATCTGCTGCTTACTGTGCAACCAGAAGGCCAGCAGTTACCCATTTAATTCACTCCATAATTRTATGGTATCTTAACATATCTTATGGTACCTTAAACATAAAACACTACCAGGAGGTACGTGCTGCGTGTTGGACTTCAGAGAAATAAACAAGACAAAAGAAGGGGGAATGGATACAAGCTATTTTAGACTAAGGGGGAGGAAGGAAAGGGTGTTCATMATTTTCTTTTCTGATGTTCCAGTT
Organism: Oceanodroma leucorhoa; assembly: GCA_030449065.1. Classification (NCBI taxonomy): domain Eukaryota; kingdom Metazoa; phylum Chordata; class Aves; order Procellariiformes; genus Oceanodroma; species Oceanodroma leucorhoa. The sequence continues at coordinate 5,315,386 of JASVER010000066.1, forward strand.
TGCTAGATGCCTGGAGTTGGGCTCTTGTTTAATTTCCAAGATCTGTGCCTCAGTGCAGTGGAAGCACAAGAGAGGGCTTTTGCCAAATTCAATAAAATTAGTCAATAATATTTCATTAATACAGAGGCAGTATCATAAGCTTTTAAGTGTGGACACAGTAATCACAATTTGTTTTCAAGTTAGATTTATTCACCCTGTACAGATAGCAGTAAAATAAATGGTAATATTATCATCACAAGTAATCTCTAACCTTGAAATTTTAGTAATGGCTGAGAAAAGGAAGCTATCTTTAAGGAGGAATGTTCTGGGGAAATATTATATGCAGGTGGATTTATTTCACTTTTAATTAAAAGACTAACTCCTGTTATTCTATCAGCTTTGATTTGCCAGCATCTTTCTCTAGTTTTACTGCAAGCAGAAATTAGGTTTCTCTGTTTCTAATGGAGTCAACACCACATTAAAAGTGTATTTACCCAAATAGTTCATGAGTGCTTTGGGCTTCATTTGAATGGCTCCTAATTTACACCAATTTGAGGACAGCAATTCCTGCAGTTTGTTTGGATTCTCCTTTGGGATAGCCCAACATTAGCAGCTCCCATCCCTTCGTGRTCTGATCCACTCAGTTTATGTATAAATCATCCTGGGGTCATCAGTCAAATTTCTCCTTAAAAACGATGAGTTAAGGACTTTCTGATTTAGGGTCCCAAAGCCTTCACCCTTGAACCTTCCTTGAACCTGAATAAGAGTCTGCAACTTACTGGTGGCCTCTGAGCATTTTTGAACCAAGCTGCGCAGTCACCAGCAAGTGACTGTCCATACTTTGGGATCTGCTACCTCTGTGGAATAAATTGACCACTTTCTCAGCCAAGCAAAGATTGAGCACATGAGGGACTGAATTCCCTCTTACTAACAAATCAAAACTGCAGTGAAAAGGGGGCGGCTTCCTATCCTCACTGCCTGTTTCTCTACTTCCATTGCTCTCACACCTCCCCAGTGCTGTATCAGGCTCTTCCTTCCTCCCAGCAGAGTTTCCTGGGCTTCTCCATGAAGATACATGTGATTCTTGTCAGTGCTTGCAGAAGTTATTCCCAAAGGACAAGCAAATTACTTGCAATTTCTCTCCCTTCTACAATATTTCTTCATCTCACTTGTGATAAAAAGTCTACAAGCTAGCACTTTCCAGCATTCAAGTATCCCATCTCCAAACATACTGTAAGTCAATTTCCAAGTCTAAAACTTGCAGGTTCCTACCACAGAGGAGCTGTGGATCTTGCATGGCYAATTACCACCCCTTTTGTCTGCTTCAAGGGTCCTCCTCCACTTCCCTGGCTTCCCCTCAAAAAATTAACAATTACCATTTAGCAAAGGTAAGCTCAGGAGATTTTCCAGCCATAGGAGAGCCATCTACTGCACTACAGCCTGTGGATAAACTACATACTGCAATCAAGCCTGTGTATACTACAGAGAGAGGTCCAACAGGCTGAGATTAGCATAGATTAGAGAAATCAAAAAAATCATACCTCATCTCCTGYAAAAACAAGGTGAAAAAAAAATCATCAGCTGTCCAAGGCACATGGTAAGGTTTGAATCATGCTCTACACTGGAAAGAAAACCTGGGGTCTTGAGMGTGATAGAGACAGTTTTTAGATTARACAACTAGACATTATTCAAACTTCCACCCACTCTGTTGCTAATTAATCTGGACTCCCACTCTTACACTGAGATTCACTGTAGAATTTCCTCTCTGATGGCTCCTGCTTGGGTTTCCTAGGGAGATTCCCCCATCCACTGGGGTGTGATAGCTTGATTCATTTTGGCTCACTTCCCTGTCACGCCTAAGTGATGGACAATGTGTCTGGAAGCCCGTATAGAATAATAACATTAACTCTGTGTCTAGCAAACAGACTAAACTTAAGAAAATGCTGCCAAAGAAACCCYGAGGAAGAGAAAGTGATGAAAATATAAATTATTAGAAAGAGATAAGAGACAAAGAATCTAAACCTGTYCAGGGACAGAGGAAATGAAAATGGGAAAGTGGTATTCAGTGGGTTTAAATCAACTCACTGATTATCACAGATTGACACCAGCTGAAGATCTGCCTCCCTGGATGCTACTAGGAGGAGCTCAGCCCTGACACTCTGCAGGCTCAATCCTGCAAGGTTTTTCTAGCACTGAGATTGCAGAGCCTGAGTTTGTTCTGTTACAGTCTTGCATCAGCGTGTGTTGGTCTCTAACACAGTCCCTTTGCAACCCCTCTTCAGATGCAGCCGAAAGAGGAAGGAACAGAATTTGGAAAGGGCCAGATGATTTTTGGTCCTGTGCTCTCCCAGCTTACAGGCTGTAGTACCAGYTTACATCTGAAACACAAACTCTTCCCTCTTTCCCAAATGAACACACATGGTAYGACGTTATCAGTGCAAGACCAGAGTGCTCAGTTTGCTTCACCYTGGCATTTTAATGTCCTCAATCAAAGCTCTTCCTCAGGATGATCAAACTTGCAGCCCTTATTCCTGGGCTCACCATTGCCTCCCCTGCATCTAGGACCCCAACACTAAGTGTCCTCTCTGTCTTTGCTCAGTATGGTCAGTCCATCCTGGAGGGTGGCTCAGGCATGAATACAATCAGATCTGCAAACATATGTGTGTGCTCGTGTAGTTAAAATTTCCCCTTAGAAGCACGTTCCTTACACATGGACAGGTTCCCCCATCCTAGAAGGAAGAATTTATGGAAGTGGAGAAAGTTGTTTTAAATTATTCAATATAAATGTAAATAGGAGAAAAGGTTCCTTTGAATAAATTGTGTTATTTATGCTCAGCCCTGGAAAAATGGGCAGCAGGTTAGGATCTGCTTGCAAATCAAAGGCATTTGTTTTCCTGGTAGTTGATGCAAATAACATAAATATGCTTTACATTTTAGAAGGAAGCTTATGAAATATTAAAGCCAAATTCCCGGGTCCCATCTCCTATTGAAATGGAGTGCTCTTGAGGGAGACTCGAGGATATTGTGGTGGTAAAGCACAGGAAGGCTGARGTGCATGTGCAAGACAGAGAGAAAGCAAAGTATGGAAAGGGATGGCTGGGGAGACAGTTGCGTTTATACAGAGGAAGAGGTGGCTAGAGGGATGGATGGATGACAAGAGAAAGGAGTATGTGTAATGTTTGTACCTCCCAGGAGGGCCTCCCCCTCTCCCATTCTCTGTGTGTGTGCATGATGGGGACTATGTGTATGTGTCGGGGGTTGGAYTCTCCCAAGGGACAATAACAAAAAAAAGAGCAGGACATGGAAGTCCCTTGAATTATTCAGTATTCATAAATTACCACTCTTAGTTGCTTCTTTGTCTGGAGGACATGTTTTCATTTCAGAGGAGAGATGAATAGATGGCATACGACCTTGAGCCCTGACAGTGCACATGTCATTCAGGCAGGATACTGAGAACCATGCAGGGAGAGAGAACCGAGACCACAACTTTTCAGATTTCACCATGTTTCCATAGCATGAGATTTATTTCTTCTCATTTAGAGTATCCAATTCACCACAAACAAGCAAAAAGTGAAGGGCAACTTCAAAGGGTAGGAAAAGGGTAGGAAAAACAGATGCTCCTGTTTCTCTCAAAGCTCTGCATATCCTTCACACCCTGCATGTCTCTTCCTTCACACTGTGAAGTCCCACAGCCCCCGGGATCTCATGCAATATTGCAGAGACTCTTTATCCCATACCAGGAGTGAAGCAGTTCAAGCAGCAATTTTCCTACCCCATAACCAGGAGCAGCCCTCCTGGCACACTGAGGCCACAGGATGCTCCATGTCTGTTTGTGCTTGGGATAGAGCAAGCACTGGGAAAGATGTTTTTTGGTGGGAGTGGGGAGGTGGTAGGGCTGAGTCATAGTAGCTCTTCTTAGACCTGAGCTTGCCTTTACCTAGGGCAACAGCGAGTGCCCACACACCAAGAAATAGATGGCAGCTCTGCACTGCACTGGTGAAAGGGGCTGTTAGCCCTAAGGCACTGCTTTTTGTTTTATATTTGTGATTGCTCCACCTCTATATGAGATAGGGATTAAAAAATCCAGGCTCTGGGAGTGGCTGGTGAAGGAGGAGGAAGGAACACAAAGAGTGCAGTTTCTGCAGCATTGGTTCATTACAGCAAAGGCACATTCCTGGCTGCTACGCAGTGCTTTATCTCACCTTTAACAGATGAGCTCTAAGAAGCCCCCACACCACGTGCCAATAGATGCAGGAGCCATGCCTCTAGCTGTGCTGCCGAGGAGGGGCTTCTGCAGTTCCTGAGCTGGCTGACTAGGAACAAGGCCAAGGGACTCACATGAGCACCACTGCCTGCACTTTAGCAATCCTGCCATGCCTTCAGGCTCTCCCGTAACTCCAGGGCAGAGCTGAGGTTCTGAGAGTCCCCCAGGGCAGGTTTCTGCAGAGCTCTGGCCAGGCTCAAAGGAAATAATGCAACGCTCCCTGCATGGCTAACTGCACACAGTCTCCCACCTTCACTCCTTGCAAAGGCATCTATCATTACCTACCAGCAAGTCAAACATGGCATGGAGGGAGAGGGGTATCTTCTGGCAAACCTTTTACCCAGCAGCTTTGCAGCACTTGGAGCACTGGCTCTAGAGAGCCAGAAACTGCCCTACATCATTCTTCCTGCTGACTGTTAAAAACTGCGCTCTAAAGAAAGCAGGAAATCTACCTCACTGTTTTCAAGGTTAAGGCCTTCAAATGAAGTGGATTATTTCACACAGCAGACTCTTGCTGGGCTGTTTTAAGAGAACATCCCTTCCACCCTTTTATCTTTCTCCACTTTGCATGGTCCTCTGGCAGAGCAGAGCTGATAAGAGGAGGGCTCTGCCTTACTATCATGGCCACCACCCCCTGCTGAACTGCTGTAAGAGTACAGGATGGAAAAGGCAGAGTTTGTTATCACAGAATGAATAACACCATCAGTGAGCCTGCCTGAGCAGAGGTAATAGACCACCTGTCAATTAAATCTGTGGCTGGTGACAAACGGGGTGGCAGTTGTCAGAGCTTGTTGCAGGGGAAGGAGGGTAATTATCAGCTGTAGTAGGGAGCAATCGCCTGATTTGGTGCTGTTTGATTAGCAGGCTGCACTGCCTCTGGAGAGCAGGCTGATGAAAAATGCAGGAGAGTGGATGTGTGTGCAACTCRATAAACATCACTACTGCAACAGGAGAGGGGAAAGGCCTGGTTGTACAAGGGGCTGCAAGCTGCCCTGCCAGACCAAAGCAACCAGCAGTGGTTCAGAGAGCAGTGACACCAAGGAGCACAGCGGAAAGGCTCTGGGAAACAAGCAGCCCTGGCTGTTTGAAGCATCCCATTGCATGCTCCAGCTTGTTCCTATAATGGAGGGTTGGATTATATGGGACAGCCACATGTGCATGGGGCTATAGCTATATGTGCATAGTATACGTCTATGTGCTGCACACTGGCAGACACCAGGGCATGCATAGATTTCTCCTATMCATAAGCCAGTCTGTGAGTGAAATGCATATGATGCAGGTCTGTCTTTAGTGGCCCCAGACAGGGCAAGCTGGCTGTCCYGAGCAGGCATCTGACACATGGGAGCACAGAATAGATATTAGCCATGGCACTGCCCTGCAGCTGAGGCAGAAGGCCATGCACACACTTCTCTAACATGCCTTAAGCAAACAAGTCAGCTTCTATTTTGTCTGATTTATTTTCTTCCTTCCCTCTTGAGATAGGCAGCATAGCCACTTCAGATATTTCTGGGGCTAAATAAGGAATACAGTAAAAGGCAAGCAAAATCAGGGTTTAAGCATCTGCCTTCCTACGCTGGATAGGTCCAGGGAATCTGAAAAACTCCAGGCATTCCTTTGAAAGACAGTTAGGTAACCAATTTCATCATTGCAGTAAGAGCAGGACATCTGTTAGCAGGTCACCTTTCTGCCAGGAGATCTGATTTCCAAAGTTTTTACATTTCTGAAACACTTTCTTTTTTTAATTGAATGCACTTCTCATCTGTAGTACTGCCAGTGCCATCCCTGAAGACAGCAAAAAGGAGGGAAAGGAAAAAGGGCATTATTTAACTTCTGATTAGGGAGTTTGTCAGTCTAAATAGGGACCTGCAACTTGTATTGAACATTTTTATAACATACAGCACTTCTGCAGCATTTTAAGTAGGACCCCAAAAAAAGACATCAGTTTGAGCTCCTTGACTTGATGACTGATTGGATCATTGCCTATGTCTGTAAGCTGTATTTGTATTTACCGACAGAGTTTGAGATTCCAGCAATGCAATCATTTGCTTGAGTTCCCCAGGCAATGGTGTATAATACGTGGCTGTAAACGGTAATGGTTATAGAATTATTAGTGTAGAATCTAACTGGCAGAGAAAACAGACAGCAACTGGTGAGCTCCAGGAAGGGCAGCGCATCCCGGCAGGGTGTGCTGCTTACTTGCAGAGGAGCAGGAAGGGGAGGACTCACCTGGAACCAYTGGCTGCCCACATCACCTCTGCCAGAACAGCACAGCTGGACATGTGCTTATTTACGGGCAGGCTCTCCGGCCAGTGCTAGCCTGGTAGCAGTTCAGTGGAAGACAGGCAACAGTCCACCGAGGTTCAGGAGCACTCTGTCTGCAGAGACTGAGCACGTTTGCCTCGCCTGTTGGACACATCCCAGTGCTGTGCCGGCTGACCAGTGACTGCTGGCACAACCAGAGGCAAGTCCTGCATTGTGCAAAGGTAAACAGACTTGTGAACCAGAAGCACCACAATAAAAACAATCCCGCAACACACACCCACTTTAGAGCCTGYCTAACCAGCTCCTTCCCCAGCTCGCGGGATGGTAAACAACTCATCCACCCAGCTCTCATTTCCATGCTTCTCTCTCCTCCCCTGTTGTGATCTGGCACTGGAGCAAAGGTTGTCCAGAATTCGCCCAGCCTTTTGCCATCCTCCATCCTTGCAGTGTGCAGACACAGTTCCCTGCCATGAGCACACTGTAAATGCTGGGTTAATCTTAGTGAAAACAAAAGACCTGATAAAATGAAATAGGAAACCTCAAAGAAATTGCAATGGCTTCTTGTACCCTGCACTGATAGCAGGAAGACACTTATTTCCAGCCGGGGGAAAGGGCTTTTTCTCCCCCTCTCCCTTTTTTCTTTAGGGTGGARAAACACCTAAGTCATGCGGTCCTGTCTGCACTCCTGGGATATGCTGTAACAGCCCCAGTGCRTGGCTGGATGCTAGAAGTGGATCATGCAGGCTCCTCCTGTCAGCTGGATGCTAGTGTTGCCACYGGCTCAGCACCAATTATTTATGAAAGGAAATAGAAACAAAACTGCTTGACATTTGAAAAGAAATCATTACCACGCACTTGTGGCGAATCAGAGCTGGAGTGTTTTAAAGTTCCACCGTCCCAGAGCTTAATTAGAGACCAAGCAGCTTATGTTTAGCTCTCATGAAAAATTTAACTCCCAGATGCTTTACCTGATTCAAGCCAAACCCTGCTTCTGGCCCACCCCCTTCCACTTCAACAAGGTGCTGGGCTCATCGCCCCTGGCCAAAGACATCAACCCCAGCTGGAAACAGCCTTGGGACTGCTCAGGGTAAGCATTTCAGCAGMGCTCCTGACCCCACAGGGATGGTTTGGCAGTTCAATCCATTAGGACAGTACCTTGGTGCAGTCTCTGGGAATCTCAGTGAAGCTATCAGAGCCTTCCCCTTTCTCCCTGTGCCAGAAGACTTGGTGCGCCAGCCCTGTGGGGTCACCGTCCCCGGGGCAGGATCAGCTTTGGCTAAACCTGGCCTGTTTTTGTCCTTATTTTCACAAAGCACACCTCCATGGATGGCTGAGCTGAAAACACATTTTTTTTTTCCTCTCCCTGAAAGGCCTTAGTGGCTGCTTAGGGTAGTAATTAGAGCTTACTCCCCATTTTGGGGGTCTAGTCTCAGCTGCTCTGCTCCCTCTGGATGACACTGCTCACCTCCATCCCTCATCTATAAAATGGGTGTAGCAGGTGTAGTATGAAGATAAATAGACTGAGTAGCACAAACTGCTCAGATAATAAGATCTATATAAGCTTCCACAGTAAATGATCATTGTAGCTACAGCTGAATTTCCCTAATCTACACAAGCCCCTGCTCTCCTGTCCTTCAACTAGCAGTTTAATTTGCATTAAAAAAATCCTTCAAGATGATGTGGATTGCACGGGGTTTTTTCCCCTCCATGCTTTACAAGGTATAAACGTTGCATTTTCTTTTTAAATGTAGCCTCTGGGTAAGGATTCCTATGAAATTGAGAAGCAGGCCATTTTTCGGATAAATGATTTATACAGAAGATGCTATGGATGACCTGATGCTGACCTGTTTGAATTAATTCCAGCATTTGAGCTTCCATTTCTATTAAAACTCCATTTACCAGGGAAGTGAAAAGGTAATTATCGTCCCCAGCTTTAAATCGCTCTGCTGCTGAATTATTAAAGGGAATAATTAAAAATAATCAGGCTTTTTCATTATACTTCATAGAGAGGAAATTAAAGGTGTAAGAATGTATTTTTTGCTTGAATTTAAGTATTCATTTCTGAGATTTATGTAGAAATTGAAATTATTCTCTCTGTGTGCCTAGCTCATTCTCTTTATGAAAGACGCACAGACACAYGCATGGGGGGGAAGGAAGAAAGTAAAAACCCTCTTGTAGAATTAAAAGAAGAATAGAAGGAAGAAGGGATTTAACATGAAAAAGTATAGCAGAGTGTTTTGCATTTTAATACCCTTTTTTCTGCACAATTACACCTCTGAGTGATCCAGCAGAGGGAGATTAAGCTGCTACTAATTTCAGATATACAGTTGTAAAATGCTAGGTTAGTTCTTATCAGGAGAGGTAAAAAAAAATCTAACACTGTCAGGCAGTAGGAGATAGCTGATTGCTTCTGATGTCTGGAAACTCACAGGAGAAGCCCTACAGCAGGGACTGACACTGGATCAGAGCAGTCTGGTAACATGCCTCCTCCCAGGGAAAGGTACCAGCTGCTTTATACAAAACCACAGAAKTTTCCTCACTTAATAAATCCTAGCCCTCTTGCCAAGTAGGCAATAGTTTGTACCTTTGCAGCATGAAACCAGAATGGAAATAGTTGATCCAGTGGATGGATACACACAGTGAGATCTAACATACATGTGGAAGTGCTCCGTGCGTCCAAAAACAAGTAGCTTTGCGTGAGTCTTGGTCAGTATTTCACCTCACTTCATATCTTGAGGCAGTGAGCTCATGCCTACAAACTCACCATGCTACAGGGTGGTTGTAGCTACTCCTTCATGCCAGTTTAATGGCACTTTGCCATGCCACTTTCTGAGGCAGAAAGACCCTTCTTAAAGAATTTTTCTCCTGTGCATTCAGTGGGGACAAGCCTAGCAGCTGATAAATCTARTCTCAAAGCATGAACAAGCATCTTTGGGGCTGGTGTAATCTTTGGGGATATCCAGGAACAGTCATCTGTGTGGAAACAGGAAAAGAAAAATTGCAGCCCAGAAGGAAAAACCTCTTTGTTCCATTCCAGAGTCAAAAGCAAGTCCCAAAACACTGGGCTCCTTGTGTGGTTGCCTGGCCCATCGTCTCCTCCTGCTGGATGAGGGTAGGTAGAGCCAATCCCCGCTCTGCAGCCTCACACCGTCCCTCCTGCGATGCATGAAGGCAATGCCATCACTYAGCTCCATGCTGCCCAGTCCCGAGGGGTCAGTATGGGACACCAGGCCAACCAGGTGCAACATCCAGGTGACAGGAATATTTATTTAATACTGGGTACTAKCTCCACTCCAGCCAGTCACTGGCCATCAGAGGTAGCAAGAAAAGGCAACCTACAACCTTTTGTACAGTCTGTCAGCAGGGTCATTGGATGTAAGTGCATTATTGGGCCAGTGGTAACTTTGTTAGAAGCTTTGAAAGAGATACAGTAGAAGYGAGGTATATTTGGGTCGTGCAAAGTCATTTGCAAACTGGTTATGAATGACAGAAGCAGATCTCAAAGATCCTACCCAATGCACATGCCAGGAGTGTTTGCAGTGGGTCCTTGGGTGCTTCCATTACACWGAAGAGCTGGGGTTCCCAACCTAAATAGGGCCAACCAACTAAACATGGTCCTGCATCAGTTCCCACTTTAGGTAGTTTCCTGGGACTCCCTTTCACCACTTCTTCAGGGACGAGTCTTGCCAAGATTGATCTTACAGATGCGCTAAGCTGCAAGCGTATGCCCCGGATAAGACATCCAGCTGTGGTGTAAAAAAGGCAAAGGGAAGTCAACAGCAAATAGCCAAAGCGAGAGATATGCTTTCTCCAGCCCCTCTKACATTTGTACAAAGTGGTTGCTATCTTTTGTCCCCCAGCCATGCTCTCTTATACATTAGAGCTCACACCTATCCTGTTCCCCAAAAAAGGAAGGAAATCACAGAAGGAAAATGTAAAGCTGGTGCCTGTATTTTACAACTGCCACAAGACTGAACCAGGGAATCTAGGCCAGTCAACATCTGTCCCTGGCAAAGTAATCAGAAAAGTTGATATATGAATCAACTAATAAAGAATTAAAGGAGAGAAATATAATTAACATCAGTCAACATGGTTTTATGGAAAATAGGTCTTGTCATACAAATCTGATTTCATTCTTTGATGAGATTACAAGTTTGGTTGATAAGGGTAACTGCAAAGATGTAATACATTTAGCTGTTGTAAGATGTTTGACTTTGTATCTCACAACCTTCTGATTAAAAAATTAGCGCTATATGATAACAGTAAAGCATGTGTTAAATGGATTAAGAATCAGCTTTCTGGCAGTTCCTCAGAAAGGAGGTGTCAATGGAGGAGTATCACTGAACAAGAGAGRGAGGCGCAAGTGGTGCTTCTAGCACATTTCTAGGCTTGGACTCAATTTTCCTCAATAATCTTGATATGAAGAATTAAATTAATACTAATGAAATTTGCAGAAAGCCAAAATATTTAAGGAAAGGTGTATGACAGTAAAGGGGGCAAATTGCTCAGGGAGAGATTTGGATCACTCAGGAAGCTGGGCCTATTCCAGCTTCACAGGACAAGGAACAGTGTGTCTGTAGCTCCAGAGCAAGCAGGGGTGGGAGGCGGATGAGTAACTCAGCAGCTGGTGAGACAGTCCCTGGCTGCACMAGCAGCAGCAGAGCAGCCAGGCAATTCCTCCACTGGATACAGCTCCAATGAGAGCAATCAAACACTGCTTCCCACCCTGCTCTCCAAAGGATGCTGCAAATCTGGAGCCTAACAAATTACCTGACTGGGAAAATGTGAAGGCTAGCAAGCATCCTTATAGCAGGAATTCACTGAAGCGGGGCTGGTGTCTGGACAACTGCTTTCCCTGGTGAAGACCAAAGGCGGATGCAGAACATGCTAAGAGCACTCATCCATTGCTCCCTGGAGGGTGACATAAAGAGCTCAATTCGTTTAGTTTATCAAACGGAGATTGAGAAGTGACTTGACTAGAACAGATAAAAACCTTTGTGGAGATACAATAGCAGGTACTAAAGGCCTCGTTAATCTGCCAAAAAAGACATAAGAACAACCCAGTGACTGCAAGATGAAGCCAAAGAAATTCAAATGAGAAGTTAGGCCCAAATATCTGACTACAATGTGATTAAATACTAACAAACTGCTAGGGGAGTAACACATTCTCAAGCTCCAGACACATTTAGTGTTTTATGAAAGGGCTGCTTTAACCAACAAAAAGTTGGTGGGCTCATGTTCATWCCCTTTTGCTAGAACGGAAACAGAGAATTAGAAAAAGCTTCAAGTGCTCCCTTCCTTTAATGCTGCCTAGGGAAAAATTGCTGAACATAGGTCTGTTATCAAGCAAGATAATTGTTCCTGGCTGTCCACACACCTATCTGTCCCCTTTCCAAGCTGCACAACCCCATCCTTGGAGAGGGAATTGAGAGTCAGACCCCAGGGCTAACACACAGCACAGATCATCCCAAAGACATGCACACACACGCTGACCCTTCTCAGACTCTCCTTCAATCCCACTGACTTTAACCCAGAACCAAGATAACCCTCAACTTGATAACCCTGGCTATATTGCACTTCTGCTCAGGATCAACCTTTAAAAGCTCCTGGTCTCCAGCAGTCTTACCTTTTTACCATATTCTGCACAGAACTTATACCACCAGATCTCCTGGGCAATGAATTTATTATCCATTTAGCTGCCTGAAAAGAACACTCAGCCCTTATAATAATACTTTACATCTCTCCAGGGTTTTCCCTTTAAGGATCTCAAAGAGCTGTGCAAATAACTATTATTCCTTATGTTCCCACTCGTGGTATTCCCTTACATCATACAGATATGGAAATAGAAGCTGAGATGACATGATTTGCTCTGTGTCATACATGGTGTCAGGGAAAAGAGGGCAGGAAGATTAGCTGCCAGCATTCTTCACCAGATTGCATGGCCTCTCCAAGAAGCTGCAATGAACTTGCAAAAACCTGCTGTTAGCTGAGATGTTCAAGGCATCCCACAAGAAAGATGGGGGTCTGGAGAGATATTAACATTACAGGGCTGAAGAGTAAGCTTAGTTTAACCAAGTTGTCTCTGCGTTAACAGAACAAACAGGACACAACTGCCCTTTGAAGGGCCCTCTCTCTCTACTGACAATAGCAGGAACTTAGTCTCTACTGCACCTGAAATTGGCTAATGCAAATAATCACACAGCAGCACCTTGTATTACTAATTTGACCAATGCCCTGTCACTACTGCCACCAACTCAAACTCTCTGCCAAGTCTTAGCTCTCTTACCCTCTATGAAACCCAAAACATGCAGACATGCCATGTACTGTCCCACGTGGCACTTATCTGGAGTGGCATTTTAGACTGGACACGTCAGCATCCCCACACACATCCTTAACACAAAAGTGTAAGCTGTACATGTGCCTTTGTTTTTTTGATACTAGGCTGCATCATGCAGATGAGGACATGGAGACATTTTCCATGCTTGCTCTGCTGCTTTTTTCTCCGACACCTGTACATCCATCAATTGGGAAGAAATTTTGATTAAAAAATAGGTAGAGATACCATTTTGATAAAGCAGAAACATTTTGACACTGTTAGAAAGGAACACTTTCATTTTTCATTTTAAGACCTGCTGTGTCRGAATATGGCTTTTATACTATTATCTTTTTAAGACACAATTGAAAATAAATATTGCGGTTGGCCCAAAACAATGTTTCTCTCAAAAAATCGTATTTCACAGGAAAGAGTAACATTGGATTCCAATTCAGAACAGAAAATAGACATCCTCATCCCCTGTTTGGATGGATATTGCAGACAGAGGAATAGACAGCAAACAGGTGAGTAGGTAAACAAGAGATGGATGGATATTGTAGTCGGATGAATAGATAAACACGTAACTAGAAGAAACAGAGGTAAGCGGGTGGATGCTCAGATGAACATACAGCAATTGTGAGTGGAGGGCTGGACACATGTAGAAAGATCAGCAGGTAGTTTCTTGGTGATGGTCACTTGGGTGTTAGGTCCTCAAGTGTAGCAGTTGCTGTTGGCACCAAGGCCCTTGTGGAACCAGCACAAGCTCTTGTGCTGCTGCAGCAGCTCCCCGTTTCTTGTCTGTCTGGATTTTGTATCCACCAGCTGTTTTACATTTCCCTGCTGTGTGCATTGGGTTGATTTTGCCTCTTCTCCCTCAGGGTTCCAGGAAACCATTCTCACTAGCATTTCTCTTTTGTGTTCCTGCTCCTTCCACCCCCGCTACCACCTCCTGTTCTCCAGTCACTTCACACCACAGCCTGATTAGCGTAAATATTGCCACCAAACAGAAACTGTCTGAACAGATACCTTTCCATTTATCTCCCCTCTCTTCCCACCATGTGAGCCTGTAATGAATTAGGAGAAAATGTTGCTGAGAGGTGTCAGAACAATTTCTATTAAACATAATTTTCTAATGAAAAGGTTAAGCGACTGTGTCAGAGCTAATCAAAATTCAATCCCCCAGCCACTGCACAGCACAATCCTCTACCAGCAAGTCTAACTTGGATGGTTGCAAGCCCTGTACAGTATGTCAGAGTGCAGTCCCATGCCAGAGCCTGCTTTTGCAATGCCATCCTTTGTAGGAGTTAAGCACCTCCAGCTCTGGGGAGGGAAAAACTAGTGAAATAGTTGCAGGTTCAGTGACTTGCAAACTGATCCTCTCCTGGCTCTTCACCATAGCTAGCCAGCAAGCCATCCTCTCTAAGGGATGACTTTTTCCTTGCCTCCAGCACTTCCCTTAATTTATCCCTCTCATTTCTTACTGTCCCTCCCACCCACCCTTCCTCTCTTCTCTGTCTTTCCCAAGCCACTAGAGAGGATTGGAGACAGGATTACTTATTGATAATAACAGCCACCATCTTAAATCCAGTCAGGGATGGTGGCTAATCCCCTTAATGAGTTGCTTTAGCTCTGGCAGCTGAGCTAACCTGCATGCTAACTCACCAGCTCTCCTCTCCTCCCTGACAAGCTCTTGCTTTCACCTCCTCCCAGAGAGACACAGCTGCTGATCTGAGGTTGCAGACCAAGAGATTGCCCTCAGCAGTGGGGAAGAAGCCCTAAAGTATATTGTTATTCCTTTAGTACTATGAAAACAGTATCAGAGAGCCCCAAGCATGCTATATATGTCAAGCAATCTCTCTAGCACCCAGTGCCCATCAGTCCCAGGAAGGTTACATGTATGACTGAACAGGGGTAAAGAAATGCCTTCCACCAGAAAAACAGTGGAGACGTTTGTAAAACTCAAAACACCACCAAAACAGAAGCATCAGGACACAGCTTGACCTGGAGSTTCCTTAGGTGCTGAGCTCCCCTCCGGGTGTCTCAGGGCCCAGYCACACGGCACAGACTGTGCTCACAGGCAGGGCGACTTCTTTGGCAAGTGCAAGGCAGCGTCTTCCCTGCAGCAAACAGAAATAGAGGTGGAATGACCCTGGGCTATCCATGCACATTAGGCGGAACTGAAGTGTTCTCTCTAAATTAGGCTTTGTGCAAGGGCTAAAACCTCTCATTGATTCAGTCCCAGTCATTCATTCCCAAGGCTCTCTGGAGTTAATGACACTTCCTTCACTACAACAGGCACCTGCCGGGCTGGGAAGGGCTTTTGGCTGGTGTAAGAGAGTGGAGCACCCCAGCCCCACAGCTCCGTGAACAGCAGCCCCCAGGGAGGCAAGGTACACACCTCTGCTGCCTGGAGCTGTCTGAAAGGGGATGTTTCACTGAAGGGGGAGCAGAGCCCATGGCCAGAGTCCTCATTAACCTCACTGTTCAGAGTCATTCAGTACTGCACAAACGAAAAACTCATCTCCCCCCCAGCACTCGTATTAAGATAGGACAGGAGAGGTGGGAAGATCTGCTTCTCTCTCCATCGAATACAGTTTAAGAAATGCTATTACAGCATCCAAGGAGACAGTCTGGAAAGGTGCTGCCTGTTTCCTACCCAGCTTGTGTTTCCCTGCCAGCAAGGATGACAGGGATACATTCTTCCCTCAGACTCAAAGCAAAATTTTTCTGCATGGATAATGCATGGCAGACAGGATTACAGTAGCCTGATCCAGCCTTTGAGGCTGATTTCTCKTTATTTTGCGCTGGTGCTACATTTTGCGCTGATGCAAAGGAACAGTGTAAATCAGGCATGAATGAAGGAGGACTGCTGCTTCAGGAGCCTCCAACTGCCCCATTGGCAGGTTTAATTGCATTCATAGGAACCAGGCCAAATCAGACTCAAATTCTGAGAATCAAGGCATACAAGAAGCCACACTGATTAAACTTCCGCCGCCCTGCTCTGGTCATAGCACTGCTACAGTGTCTGTGAGCAGGAAGCCTACCTACAAGGTCTGATGCTTTGTTTCTCCGCCTCCRGTTTTTAGAGGGAGTCCTCACTCCGGTGGAAAGGGACTAGTCAAACTTGACTAAAAGCATCTCAATGCAATCCTACCTGCTTCCCTTTCGCTCTGCAGGAATGGCCCTGTGGCTGGCAGCATATCCCTCTTGTCCTTCACTTACAGGGGTTTATGCTCCCAGCCACAGCTTGGAGTAACACTCCTGCCAGTGCTGCGCTGCTTTTCCTTCTAATGAGGCCTTCCCTCTCTGCAGAACACGTGCGGGCTGGGTTTTTCCCTCCATTTCCTTATTAAGATAAAGCTCTCATCAGCTTCCCCATTCCACTGGTTTGTTGGGACTTTCAAAGCCTGGAACTGTATTAAATATTCAGTCTACTCCTTTGGGCTACATTTCTGAGCCTATATCCCTCCCTTTAATTGCTCTGTCAAGAATAGATGAAAGTTTGATACCAAGGCTTTGGCTGGGACCAACTCAAACACTTTGGGCTCTGCTGATTTATTTATTTAAAGAGAAATATCTGGATTATTCTGCTTAAATTGGGCCCTATGCAATTGCTAAAGACCTCTTTTTCATTTGTTCTTTCACTCATTCATGCATCCTTCCATTAATTCACTCTTTTCCCTGCTATTTTTGGTTATGCTGAATTATATGCATGTACTTTCCTTTATCCCTTTCTTTCTGTCTCTCTTCTGTCACCAAGAGTACATCTTCTCAAAAACCTTTTCTGGAACAGCACTGTGCCCTATAGTCTCACGGGAAGGCAGACGGAGATTTCCATCCAAGAAGATATGTCCCTGGGGCACTGCTCCACCAGCAAGGTAGCAGAAATCAGAATTTGGAGAGAACTTGGCTGGCAAAGAGGAAACAACCACAGCACCCTCTGCACAGCTTCAAAGGCTGCCTTTGATTTATATGCACCCAACAGAAGCTCATTAATCTGCACGCCATCAATTCACTACCTGGCCCACCTTCCCTAACAGTCTGAGCTCTCAACCATGTCTCCAGGGCCCTTCCCCTCTTTTTGCCTCTCCTGAGCATCCTTGTTCTTGCTGTGAATACTGCTTACTTCCCCCACAGGCAGAGGCCAGCTTTGCCCATCTCCACAGTACAAGGAGGCAGTTTTCCATGCACAAATTCAGCTCCCTCCTTCTATTGCCGGCCACAGCTGGAAGGAGACTTTTTATTTGTTTGGGGCTTTTTCCTTTGCTTTGTCCTTATCTACCCATAGCTACAACTCAGCTGCTTTTTGCTGAGCTCTGGAGTCTGTGGGTGAGCACATCTGTGCCAGGATCAAGGGGACAAGGTCAGCCCCAATCACAGGGCGGCAAACAGCAGCCACTCCAGCTGCACTGCCCTCCTGTTCCTTTGATATAATTAACATCCCTTTGTTATTGTCTGCAATCGCATCTGTCTCTGCTTTAATCATCATCTCTCAGCAATGAGCATTCCTTCTCGTTAGGGTCTTTAAAACCTGCATTATAAACATGTAAATGGGATGCAGTGAGGAGGAAAATATTTTACTACTCCAATTTCCTGTTGTGTCACTGCCAGCAAGTCGTGATATTATTACTAAGCATCTCCAATCAGCACCAGCATCCACAGGACCAGACCTACGTTGCGCTTGTAATCAGCATCTGACAATACACTAGTGCCCAGTGGTATCAAGGTTTCCAGACTTCAGTGGAGATTTTTCCTTTGAGGAAAGAGTGGAGATGAGACAGTAGACTCTGAAAGCAAAGGAGAATCTGATCCACTCTCCTGAGATCCAGCTTTCAGTTGGCAGCATGCTCTCAAGGTAAAACCAGCAAACTGCCCAATCTTTATAATACAGAAAGTGAAATCTCAGTCTCTCTGGCAGCATCATTTAAGGCTTTTGACCTCTTCAGAATATTCTACATTGATACCAGCTGAGCTCTGGCCCAGCAGGTCTCCTGATCTGCTAGTATACCCAGACTAACCACAGGCACTCGTTGCATTGCACAGACCTGTTTGATTCTGCCAACTTCCTTCTCAGCTAACTGCAGAGCTGCTCATGAGTCCCCCTTCTCTCTTTCAGCACCAACAGAAAGCAAGAGTCCCCTAAGCACCAGCTTTGCAAGAGGAGGTCTGTCCAAGCATTTTCTACCCTTCTTTCAGAAAGAGCAAGGTCTTATATTCCAAAGGGATAATGACCTCTCCTTCCCCTCTCCACACACTCCTGTCCAGCAGGCACTTCACACAAGACCGGTCTCCCCAGAAGTGCTTCAGCAGCAGCATGCCACCCAGGTACTACCTAGGCCCCTTTCAAATAGGAATTGTTCAACCCAATAACATTTACAATGCAAATATCAGTTCTGTTTGCAAGCATACCAGGCTTAGGGGGAAGTGCAATAGGAGAACTTACCGTCCATCTCCAAAAAGATGGTGGGAAGCACGTCAAGCCAGATGCTGTTCACAGAGGTGAGAGGCTCTGTTTCCCTCTACAGCAGTTCTCACAGAGGCAGATCTCCCAGTGAACGTCTTCCGCTCTTTAGAAAAGGCCTTTTGCCAGGCAGCCACCGTTTGGGTAACATGTGGAGAACACAGCASCTGTGGCACCTCTTCTACCAAGGTAACCTCTAGGCTGTCTGGCCCTGCTCTGTTCTCAGAGGTCGGTCAAGGCCTGCTTGCCACAGCGGTAGGTCAGCTCTCCATTGCTGGAAGCCCAGACACTACGCCCTGTTGCACAGATGCCCTGTAAGCTTTGCACATAGCTGTCTAGCTTGCTCCTCTGGCAAAACTTCTGCGCCAGGCCCTCCCAGTTCTCTCTAAGAGCATCCATAAGCAGTTTAAGCTTCAGGATTCGACTTTCCTATGCCTGAAGCCCATGTTAAAATTTTTTGTCCTTTTCTCTCTTCTGTTTTCATTTGTAGTAGGGTACAAGGGACACTTGATCTGATCTCTCCAGATGGGCTTTCTGCCTTATGCACACTAAGGTTTCTGCAAGCAGAACCCATGGAATACATATGAAATATTTCTCACCCGAGGTGCCTAACAAACCCCTAAAGGCAGAAATTGCAGCCAAGGTGCAGAGAAGAGATAGMAAATCAAACACTACAGTGCTTTCAACTCCAATCTCCTTGTCCTACCTCCTGATAAAATGTTGCTGAGACTTCTTCCATCTCTCAATTCCTCTCTAGATTGTGGATTTGGCGCCCATGAACTTCTTAATTTCACAAACCACCAGTGCTTTGCCTTCCCTTTTGCCCCCCTGTGCCTTCTTGGAGCTCTCTAAGCCAGGTGCAACCACCTGATAATTCCCTGTAAGGTGATCACATCCACTGGAGGAGGGCCTCTGTGCCAGAACTGAACTGTGCTGAACTACAGCTTCAACTCAAGAAGACCACTGCTAGTAAAAGAGCAGAACAGCTGGGAACTCAAAGTCCCCTCAAGCTTGAGCTGCATCACACAAACCACCTTATTTTGCTGAGCCCCAACACTGCTCCTTGCATTAACAACCACAGCATTCTCCTTTATAACAAAATTCAGCAAGGCCACTTACTTTCATTTCCCAGGCCCCACWCATCTCATCTCCAAGAGTAATAATATAAAAATGAAAAAATCTTAGCTCTCTGATGAGTCGTTTATATCCTCTGTGCACCTGAGGAAAGGGCACAGGCTATTGGTGTCTCAGTTAAAAAAAATCACATACCTTTTTGTGTGTCAAGTCATCAAGACAAGAACAAGGGGATTGTGCTCACTCAGTTAAAGGGGTAAAGGCAGGAAAGTTAAAAAAGGTTAAATAGACATATGGACACTCTCAGCCTTTTGTGCAAAGACCCTGTGCTTAGGGGCAACCCATTCAGATTTAATCCTCTTTAAGAAATGCACTGGCTTTGCTCCTGAACCTTTCCGTGTRCTTCCTTGGAGACAAGCCCTGAAAGCTTCTCTAACAGCCCTAACTGAGTGCTCACGTTTAGTGCCTTAGCTGACGTCTACTCCAACCAGGTCTTAGCTTTYCCTTGGCCAAGCTGTGGATGGACAGGACGGGATAAAACAAGGCAATTGCCTTCTGCAGCAGAAATACTCCTATACTAGCAGCTTGCACCTGCATGCAGATGCACAAATTGTGCTTCATGTGCTCACTYCCACTCACCCTCGTACCAAGCCACCACCACAGCTGGTCAGAGCATCTCTGTTAAGGGCAAWAGCGTGACCTGGATGTGCACTAACCACTCAGGAGCCCAGACACTGGACCCTTTTGCAGGGAATGGTTTGCAGTGAAGTAGAATTTACAGGCAAACACATCCACCTGCCCAAAGACCCACTGCAAAACTGTCTCATACATCCCCTTCCAAACACCACTCAGTCAGAATTTAATACTCACACTTTCCTGTTTATGTCCCCATCCTGTAGTCTTAAAGTATAACCAGCCTTTTCAGAATGGGTTCCCATTGAGTGCAGGGGAAAATCCATGCCTGCTTTTAAACACAGGAATGCCCTTCCTAGCTGTCTTCCCCAAATAATGTTCTTTTCTCCTCAGTCAGAAATTGAAGCTCTGTGAAACACCATCAAGTACCTCTCACTCCTCCTTGATGCTCACGGATGTGCTAAAAGGTTAGTTTAAAAGCAATAGAGGCCCAGTGTGTGGTGCTGGCAGCGTAGCAACTGTCTCTTCCTCTGGGTTTAGCTCAGGCTAGGGCAGGGATTATGGGTTATCATCCAACATTAGGAATATTTAATAGCAATAAGAAGATGTGAACCAGTTGTAGAGATAAGGCATCAAGATTACAGTGCTAATAAGGATTTTAAGGGTGGCTTGCTCTTAAATGGTCATGAATGAATGGGTAGTGAATGAGAGTGGCATGGATAGATGCGTAGATGAGTGGGAATTAATAGTTGTAAAGACGAAATTTGGCTTTCTGTTGTGGTTAGGACTGGGATATGACAAGACTACCATCAAAGTCTGGATGATTTCAGCCTTTGCTCTGTATGACTGGCCAATTTTGTAAATTCTCCTTTGTTTCACTTGTTCAGGAGAAGATACATCTATGGATGCAGAGATTAAAATGGCTTTTTTCCTTGTCAGTTTGGGTGCTGATTTTAATCAGGGGTTTTTTTCTCTTTCACAGCTCCATTTCTAAAGAAAAGGAACAGCTCAAAGAGAAATTGGAGTGCTCCCAGGACAAATGGGCCTGACTGGCAGTGCATAAAATTACTACTGTCTCTTCACCTTGCTTTCTGCAATCCCTTTATTAACTAACTGAATCTGCAGTCATTCTCTCTTTCCTAGCTCATTCATTCTCTTTCTTTCTCCCTCTCTTTACTCCCAGCTAAAATGTTCATTATCGCATGCTCGTGGACTAGTAATGCACCCATATCATGGGGGACTGCAATTACATGTCCTACAAACATCACTAGCCCAAACTGGCAGCAGGAGGCCAGTCTGGCCCTGCGGAAAATGCTGGATCTGGACCTGGGACCTGCTTTCTCCAGTGCTGCAACTCCCTGTGCATGGGGTTATGCATCTGGCCAGGTCTGAAGGCAATTTATTTCTGGGATAAAGAGGAATCCTGCCCTCCTATGGCTCTGGCAATGGGAGGCAGGAAGAGGAAATGAACATAAGTATGACAAAAGACTCAGCTAGCCCAGGATTTTGCCTCTAGCCGGCCACAAGCCAATGAGAAAGCCCACAAGCTGCTGGTAGGGTTTAGCAAGCTCCTTGCTCCTGTGCTTTGCAGCTACCAATGAACCCACCTTCTGTGAACTGTTGTCTCACCCCTTCTCAGAGCCCTTCACAGATCTCTGCCGTCACCTGTCCTCATTATTGAAAATGCTGCAATTAACAGCCAACCTCCATACCTATAAATGGGCCAGTGTGACTTTGGTCATGGCATGTTTTTTTCTGGGGCAGGGCTGAGGCATGTCAGAAACCATGCTGGGGTGATTACACCCAGCAAACTGTCAGACTCTGCTATGCAGTGCCGTCAAGCCAGTTCTCACTTCAGCCACTAAAAAAAGGATTCAGACGCAACCTCCAGCTGTCAATCAAAGCACACATTCAGGTTGAAGTTCCAGGAGGGTAATTAATTTCCATCCAAAGACTGGAGGAGAAGTGTATTTGTTTAATGAACGCATTAACAATTTGTTCTTCTGCTCAGCATGTGTTCTGGCATTTTATTACGACTTTTTTTTTACTGGGGGTGGGGAACAAAGACTAATAAAATGTGTTAATGACAAATACCAGCTGCGTGAAGAGAAGACATAAAAGGGAAAAGATGATTTGTGGGCTGGATTGAAGAAGACTCTGAACACTCAGTCCACAAACTGGGATGAGGAAGAGCTGACATCATGCTCACTTGAAAAAGGTGGTGGGTTTCTGGCACTTTTAAATCTTGCTTATTAGTATCTATCTGCGGTGTGATTGTGTCTGAAGGAGTCCAGCCCTCTCCCAGCAGGTGCTGTCTGCCTCCTTACCTGTTCTGCAAGACCTCTTCTTCCTTGCACTCATGCCACTTCCAGTTCCCCACAAACCTCACTGAAGTGACCGTGACCCTCAGGAGTGCCATTATCYCACCTGTGGGCAACCGGGACCCCCCAGGTTACCGGCACTGTGGATTCGYCCTTGGCAGAGGTACCAGGACGATGACGGGAACCCACCCCACTGCCCTCGAGCGTGGCTGGCAGCAGGCCGGCGCGCAGGGCCGGGCTGCGGAGGGCGCAGCTGGAGCCCGCGGGTACGAGTGCTGTCCAGGTGCTGAAACGTGCCGCCAGRCCTTCCCCGACCTCCTCATCACCTTCCCGGAGCTCTTCCTGGCTCCCACACCCTCTTGCTGCCAGGGAAAGGTCCCAGCACCTCTAACTACACCCAGCCATGCTGCTCCTTGACTACTGTGACCRGTGCCGGAGGAGAAACCCACTTCTGGAAAGCTGCTGGCAAATTGCTCTCTGCCTTGCTATGGAGACCCTCTCTTCATTGCTCCAGCTTGCTGCTAAGCCATGTTTCCCTGTCCTGATCATCTTGGTGGATGGGATCTAACACCAAGAGTGCTGATGGGGATCCCATCCTGGGCATTTCATCTGATTGTTTCCAAGACATGACAAGAAGGGACAAGCTCGAGAAAACCTCTTGACCAAAGCGCAGCTAAGGTGGGAGGAAATGTTTCTGCCTCTTTCCAGCTCAACAGCCTCTTAACTGTGCTTCCAAAAAGCCAGATGAGTTATGCAAAACTGGCATTGCTCCCTCTGGCCATCTGCAGCACTACTCACAGCTTGTCTATCCTCTTTGTCCTGTGAGGTGTTGTGGCTTCTTGCATGGGGCGGCCAATTGCTCACTGTGCCTAGCAGTTGCAGGGTGGGCAAGGCACACTGCAGCTGTCTTTTCCATCATCATCTTTGCAAGGCACCTGATGCCACTGGTTGCATGGTAACACAGAACAAAAGGCAGAAATTAGCTGCAAGGACATCCTGCCTCAGAACAAGTGGGGAAAACAAGTGGAAGCAATTAGCAAAGAGCTGGGGTAAACTGAACAATTTTATTTTATTTTTCTAAAGAAATCAATTACCTCATTTGGCCACGGCACCTTTCTGTTTTCCTTGGAGCAACTTCAAGTGGAGAGAAGGGACCAGCCCCACTTTTCTCATTCGGAGGCTCTTTCCATCAGAACTTGCCCTGGACTTAGCTGCTTGCTTTCTGCACAGGACTTTGCAGGCGGGATGTAGCCATGGATGGAGGCAATGGAAGGGGTACCCAGTTTGCCCACCTCCTTCCCACCCCAGGTTTGTGTCACAAACCTTTTCTTTCCACATGACTCCATCCAGCAATGACTCCTTTCAGTATGTGGCTGGCTTTCTAAGCTGTCTGCTCTCCTCATCCCTGCTTGCTTGTGCATTCAAGTATGATGCTCCAGGGCAGTCTTGTTCTCTCGGCCACTAGACTACATCCAGGGTAATTTATAATTTTTTATTTTCTTAATATTTTGTAGCTGACACAACAATAAATAACTAAAATATCATTGCCTTTGTGCAGCAAATAWTGTTTTACAGGAGATGAAGGCAGATATGACCCTTGATATACTGCCCTTCATTGTACTTATTTTCTCTTCTCTCTATTTTTGGCGAAGTTTTCTCAAACCATTTATACTTTTCCATACGTCACCCTAAAATCAGAAAGAGCTTTAAAAAGAAAATTGCATTTTTCTCTCATCACAGAGTCTTAGCTTTCTTATTACTCTTTTTGATTTTTCTTTTTCCTAAAGTAAATAAACAACAAAWTTTTTTTTACAGCAATCTCAAGAGGTTATATTCTGGTCATTTCTCATGTTTTTTTTTCAAGTGCTCAGTGACAATTATTAAAAAAAAAAAAACGTTTTTTCCAGCCAAGATCTAGAATGGGAGCAGTCATGTAAACCACAGTTTCTAAAGGATGAAGTAATCTGGCTGGATCCACCTGTTACCTGCGTGACCACGGAGAGAACATGAGGAATTGGGATGGAAAACCTACCTCGACCCTAGACGCACGGGTACGTGAGTTGCAGGGAAAAACAACCACAAAAGGGGGTTCTTCCAGAAAAACTGCTGCTCCGGTTTCCACCTGTTACAGAAATCCTAGGAGCCCCAGTGACCTTGGGTGCACTAAGCAGACTTGCACTAGCTGAAGAGATCTTGTATTTTTTAACTTCTGCATCCCCTGACACTCCCAGCACTTTCTTAACTTGTACCTGATACACACAGAAGCTACTAAGAAAGAGTGTGCACATAACACCTATATCTCTAGCACTTCTCACTGTTTGGAGGTGTTGCCAACTTCCTCAGTGTTTGTTCAGCCAGATATTGTCCATATCATCAGTGGGATGTTGCTGCAGGTTGCTGAGAGATCAGCCTCAGAAAAAGGAGGGCTTGGGGGTCGCTGCCCCTGTGCTCAGGCTCCTAGTGCCTCAACTGGCAGGACACCTGGGGAGCGAGCTGGCATTTATCCTGCTGATCCCGTGAAGAAGCCGGTCACAGGCACAGGCAACCTGTCATTTTCTCAGCATAATCCAAAGCAGGATGAGACCTAGAGAGTAGCTCATCTTTCCTGTCTGGAGGAAGGCCAAAGTCCTGGCTAAGGGAAAGATTGTCCCTTTGGTATCTTCCCCTCATCTCTCATTTCCTCTAAGTTGCTCCTTCCATCTGTTCACACATACAGGGGTTTTATTCTAACTGGAAGTTCCTCACCATTAAAGGAAAGAGTCTGCGCCATGATATGTGCCGCATGGCCTAGGCAACACCTCTGCTTTGATTAATGCCTCCTGCAGGTTCCAAGTGTGTCCCCATCTGTCATCAGCTCCATCTCCTCACAATTAAAACAGATCACCAGTCTGCATTTAATCACTCAGAACAAAAACAAGCCGTGCAAAGCAGAAAGGCTAGTCAGAAGGCAAAGCACTACTCAGCAGCATTTTCTCACTGTGCTTTGTGCCTTGGGATCCACTGAGAAGGTGGACAGAAGGGCCTCAGGGATAAAATGCCATTTAATGAGCTCTTTGCTGCCTAATCTAAAGAGAAGGGGGTGGAATAGCAACAGGTCAGGGCACAGCTTGTCCACTTAAAAACCACTTGGTTTTCAAAGGAAGAAGCATCAAAAACTTTCTTGCCCACTTGTCAATGTCAGTTCCCAAAGGAGACAGGAGAAAGTGCCTTCTTAGATGACTACAGGTGTCCACATTGTGAATTCAGGTGAAAACAAAGTGTGGTCATAAAGGACGGTGGCTGTTCATGTGTGGACACTTCTGTCCTCTCCCAGTACAAGAGGAAGGTGTTCCTTTCAAAGTGGGAGAAGGTGGCCAGCAAACGGAGGCTCTTGGTTCTGCACTAAAGGGTGGCCAGAGTTCGTCAAAAGCAGTTCACCAGGAACTGCACTCTGAAGACAAGCTCTGAAGTCTTTCTTGCTTTCACTCGGTCTGGTCTGAGTTTCTAACGATCGCCCCATTACTGCTGGTGACAGGCTTGTGATAACATTGCCTTTTCATTAGCTGAGTATTGTTCAGGAGATTGATGGCTGGCAAGCTAAGAAAAATTGCATCTCCCTTTGCAGCTGCCTGTCCCACAGACAGCATTCATCACAGAGAGAAAGGGAGTGAAGAAAAACATACAGAAATAGGAACTGGATGCAGTGGAACCCCACCAAAGTCAAATGTCTATCTGCAAGCATGTGTGAGGATCCTGGAGTCCAGGTATTTTCCCTTCACTGCTCCAACTCCAGGAGAATGTTTTCCAGAAAAAGGAGAGAAAACGTGAGTGTCAGGACCACCCTCCCCAGCCTGAGCTCACAGAGCAGGTCCCAGAGGCCTCACCTCTCCTCTGTGCTTGAGAATTATTATTAAACAGACAGTTCCAAAGGAAAGCAAATATTGACATTAAGCAAGAAAGTAAATGCCATTTTGCTCCTGGGTGCTTGAAAAGAGTAGAGAGGAGAGGCAATGTAGAGCAGAAGGAAATGAGGCTCTGGAAAGTTTTAGAGAGACTTAGGCCTGCTTCCCAGCACCTCTCAGCATCTACACAATCTCCTTTTGCTGGGAGGAAGAGTGACTTGGGGCTTTCTGATGGAAACAGCAAGACTGCAAATGCAAAGCAAGGCGGCAAAGGCAGAAAGCAGGCAGAGAAAAGGACAAAAGTAATACCAAAAGAATGTTTGCATGGTTGTCTCTAACACTCCATCTTTCTTGACTGGCTTTCGCAAGTTTCTTCCAATATTGCTGACTGGTTCTCAGGTTGGATGAAGTCAACTGTCCAATTTCCAGAAGAATTTCTCCCATGCTGAGCACCTCCTTCCGTGCTTTCAACACCTTTACTGAGCTGAGAGGGGGTCTACGTGGTTTCCTACCAGTACTTGCATGGTGTGTGATCCTAGGAATCTTGCATTGTTTTGGCACTACTGCTGAGGATGAGTTTCCCTAAGTCACTCATTGCCCAGCAGGATGTTGTTCTGCAACCAGGACATTTCCTAGGTGCTAGGAGGAGCACACTCTAGTGCCATGTGTTTGTGACAAATAACCCCAGCTCATAGTAAAGCCGCAACCTATCCTGCCACTTCTGGAATATCATCCCAGGTTTGTCTGGCCCTTTCCATCCTTTTGGAGGCAGTTTCTGATGTCGGAAGCCTCAGAGAGCTCCTGATGCGGTGAATAAAAACCACCTCGCAACTGTACACAAAAAATTAAAACCTCATTTGTGTCTGCTGAGCGAACAAACCACAGCTAATTAAGTCCCATAACAATAGGACATTATACAAATGAGTACCGCCTCCCTAAAAGCACAGTTGGGGACAAGTACAGTTATTTGTGCTGTGCCCCTCCAGAGTCATGGGGTGACAAGTCTTTCATGGCAAGGCTGTGCCGCAAAGGCGGGAGCTCCCTCATGCCCTGACAGATGAGCCAAGAAAGATTTTTTTTTTTTGCCAGGGAAAAAACACACATAGAGACACACAGACAAACAGCATGAATGCTCTCCTGCTGCCTCCCTGGGGAGCACTTGAGCTCTCAGCAATCGCTCCCGCTGAGGGATGGGGGAGTTCCCTTCGTGCTCACAGCAGGCTCTGTTTGCAGCATCTCACGCCATGGCAGCAYGGGAAGGCTGGAGCCCCGGCTGCACGGGGAGCAGAGGCACAGCCAGGCCGCAGGCATGCTGCCGAGCACGGCCACGGGCTCTGTCCTGCCGTCTGTCTCGTATGAAGTGCAGAAGCCTGACATGTAGAATTTATTATTGTCTAACATCTGTGCCAGTGAAAGCATATCCATCTCCAAGGCCTAAATAACCTCTTTTGTTATTGTATAGGATTTCCTCACTAGCTTCAGACATCCTTATTGCACGCCTAGGGGAGGAGGGTCATGAGTTGCTTTTCTCCCTTTTTTCCAGACAGGCAGATGAGAAGCACAGAGAAATCTAAATGACAAAACTAGGGCCAAGAAACAAATCTGCATCAGTGCCAACATCTGCATCCAAATCTGATGCTCCATGACTGCCCCCTGCCAGCTTTATTCCTTTGTGCCCCGTGCCATCAGCCTGGCTGGGCTGGCATCCCACACGGGATGCTCTGCCCCTACCCAAAGACATCTGCTTCAGCAGAGCAGTGCCACACACAAAGGGGAAGGTCCCTACCCTGCTGGGGACCAGATTACTAGGTGTCTCACAACCGAGGACTCACTTCCCATACTGTTTATTTTTCAACCTATTATCCGGTGTAATGCGCAAAATGTGTAATGTGCCTGCTCACAGCACAGGCTTTGCAGTGAACGGTATTTAGAAGTCTAACGGTGGATTGGAGAAAGACCTGCTTTGTATTAAAAGGATGAAGTTCATTCAGCCGAGCTCAGTCTGAACTCCTTGAGCAGGAGGAGGACAAGGGGTCCTTCACTATCTACAACCATACAAGCTCAGCCTTTATGATCTTTTTTGTAATATCAGTCAACTTTCATTTCAGAACAAAATGGTGTCTTCTAAAAGTGGCAAATTTTTTCCATTTTAGAAATGTTGAAATGGGATGATTTGCCTGTATCTTTCATTCTTTCCCACAGATAAATTTGTTATCGCGTTTCTTGCAAAAATTGACTTATTTGTGAAAGCGCTTTCTGCAAAGAATTTCAGTTTCATTAAAGCAGTTTTCTGATGAGGAAGCAGATAATCAGAGAATACCTGACTTTACCTACTTAGATCTCATCTTCCCTCATCAGTAGTGAGGAACTTTTCTAATACAGTCTGCCAGTTGCAGAAGTGGAAGGGCTGGATTTCTGTGTTAACCGTGATCCTGGACCAGGCATGTTGGGGAGCCAAGGAGTAATCAGGGAGACAGAATCCCAGCCTAGAACAGGCAGGAAGCAAATGAGAAATTTAGCTCCTTTCACCCTGACTCTCCTCTGCTAGCAGTGTTGGCAGCATCACTTCTCCATTTTGCAGTGGCTTGCGTGAGATTTTTTTATCTCTGGGGGAACAAATGTCACTCCTTTCAAGCCTGTGGTTTGAAAGAATCTAGAAGTGCGAAGAGAAAATTAAAACAAAATACAAGACTTCACCTGGTTCTGATGCAAAGTCAAACCAAGCCACTAATGCTTTGTAGTTTCTATCAGCAACTGTGACTTTGCCCGTAGCCACGTGAAACACAATCCACAAGCACTGAAACCCAGGTGAGTGTATTATCAGTGTACTTTCCCTATAGAAGTCCTGCAATATGCCGAGGCACAAATGCTCTGCCTTCTAATACTACCCCTAAGTATCCACAATGGTGACTTCTCTTAATGCTTTCCCTAGGACCGTTCCTAAAGCCAGAAGTCTGGCAGAAAAGGAGAGAAACAAAACTGAGGAACCAAGTGAATGCAGAAGACAACCAGCAAATGGCTGTGAGGGAGATGAGGGAGGCAGAGGCTCAAATGTCTGAATTTACTCTCTGCACCAAAGCCTGCTCTGCGTTGGCTCAGGTTGGAAGGGACTGTTCTGTGTGGTTTTGCATTGAGGACTCAGGGAGTGTTGGTGGGGTTTTAAGGTTTTCATCCTGATTCTACACCAGTTCTGCAGTTTCCAGACTGGCTGATTTGTGGCAGAATCCCCAGTGGCCATGCAGAATGGTCTCTCCTCCCCCACCTTCTTTTGCTTCTGAGAGCAGCTTAACTAACTCACCTGAAAGATTATTTATTTGGCAGTAAAAGCCACAAATAAAACACATCTGCCTCATGAAGACAGCTTGGTAAGTTTGGCCCATTTTTAATTTTAATGTTGCATGTAATCTCCATTCTGCTCTATGGACTTGTCAGTGGTTTTACAACTTCTGATTATATGAGTGCAGCAGGCAGAGACAGCTCAGTGGAAGAGCTGGAAGAGCAGCATTAACAACTGCCTCTGGGGAATCCAGCCAAAGGAGCCAAGGATTTGTCTACACCGTCATTGCAATGACAGAAAGCAGAGGCTGAGCAAGCACTCTGTTGTGTGTCCTTTTCACAACCTACCTGTCTACTTATTTATAGGTAGTCAAGTAGCTTTGGGCCTTAAACACAAGGTAAGAGGAAACTTTTGCTTCACCATCCATGGAGAGAGAGGGACACTTCACTGTGTTTTACGGAAGGGCAACTGTTACAGAAGTAAAGCGGATACTGGGGATTTGCCCATGGGTACAGGGTGGAGGGGCAGTGGCAGACCTTAGGGTCAAGCCTATAGCCAAGTTTGCAATCTTGGGCTATCCACCATTGCCCGACTCCCCATTCTCAAGGCTATCTCCGCCAGTGAAGGGTCCCATCGATAACAAGTGAGCCAGCCTCCTCTCCAGAGCACTGTTCTGCCAGTAAAGCCCTCCAGACTCATTCACCTCCTTCCATTAGACAGGCTTGGTGCTAAACAGCCTGCAGATCAGAGAGTAAATCTATTCAAAGGCTAAGGATTTTCTGACAGAAAGATGGATACAGAGAAAGCAGTTTCCTCCCCAGCATGAATAGAGGCAAGCATAAAAGGGCATGCACATAAAAGCTCCGCACTGTTCCTGTTCGGAGCCCCATGACCTCCGCCATCCTGCATGGCTTGCTCTCCTGCCTGCAGAAGCCCAAGGCTCACTGCTTCCATTGTGCCATGAAGGATGCTCATCTCCACCGCTCAGCAAGCACACCGGCCTTTCTGCTGCCCTGMTGCAGTGGGCAGCTGTCGTTTCTCCCGGCAGGGAAGAGAATGTACTGAGGAATGCCTGGAGAGCACAGAGGCTGTCCGGGTCAACACCACTGCAGGCTGAGGGAGTTRGATGCTGTCTCACAGCTGGAGACTTGGAAAGGAAATGTGAGCTTTGCTCCATGGGCAGTTTTTCCAACCCAGGATCAGGATTGAAGCAGTCAGCAGAGCAGCACGTGGAAGTCCCTTACTCTCCTGGATGTTGTGATGGTTGGCAGGAGCAGTCTCAACCCTGAAAGGTTTGCATTCCTCATAGCCAAGGCAGGACATATCCCAACTTTTATCGATAGGAGAATTGGGACTGGGAGGAATTTTACAACTGACTTACAAGGAGTCTGTGGCAGATCTCAGAGTTTTATCCCAGTCCTCCATCACTTTGCCCCTCCCAGGACTCAGAACAAGGTTTAAGCAAAGCTGCATCCTTTCTCTTTACAATGGTGTAAATCAGGAGTGACTCCCCTGGAAGTAYGCTGTCCTTACCTGCCCAGCAGCCTGCTATAAGGTGGTGAGCTGTGGGGCCACACTCATAGCCTGGCCTCAGGCAGGCATGAGTTAGGAAGGTGGCCAGAGAAGATGCTTCAGACCTTCAGTCCCCCAGCCCTGGGCCTGCAGGCTCTTTCCTGATGCTGGGCCCCTTTTCTTCCTGTGGAAATGGTACTGCAGTGCAAAGAGTGCTTGGATAAGGTCCACAGGCATCAACCCCCAGTGAGAAAGGAGTAGTCTCATTCCCCTGGCTCCCCTCCAGGGACCAGCATGTCAACCACACAAGATGCTTCTCACATGAAGTGCAGAAACTGCCACCAGCTGTGGAGCTGCTGAAAACTAGCCCAGCCATTGACAAATCTTTCTCTGGAGATGGCTTGACTCAGATGCTGCTCTGCCTCCCCAGGTGTCTCCTGTTGTGTAGGGCCTGTCACCTCCGTGTATCAGAATTAGCCAGGAGGGTTTTCTGCCATCTGAGTTTGACCTTCTAAGGATGTTCAGCATCTTTTAGCATCTGGYCCATTAGGGATATGACATGCTTCACAGATGTGCAGGACAGCAGTCACAGGATTTGCAGAGCAATAGAGACCTCATTCCTCCTTCTTGCTTGCCATGTCTTTCCAGGGACTGAAGACACACAGTCTGCCTGACTCCTTCATGTCCCAGCAGGGACTCTGGGGCAACACACAACGGCGTACCCAGGTCGCCATCATTCTTTTCCTGAAGGAAGAAACATTGTCTCACCTTCCTCCCCAAATGCTGCTCTCTAATCTTCATACTAATCCTTCATGAGTCTCCAGTCTGGTCCTGCGTACGGAGGGGTGGTGAAGAGGGTAGCTTTTGCTCTGCTCCTGCTACCTTGCAGGACAGAAGCACCTGCAGTCAGTCCTGCTTTTAGCTACTGGGTTGCCAGCATGCTGTTAGGAAACATCTTTCTGCTGCTGCCACCCATTGCTCTGCAACCAGACCCCTGGCAGAAGTCTCTGTGGGATTACAGGCATACAACTACAAAGCCCAGTAAACGTCCCATTGCCCGTGAAGGAGGATCTGCCTCTCTCAGGTGCTGTATCACTAATTCTGAATGCTGCTTAGTTCAGTCCCTTGACACATTTAGCTGTCTCCATCCACAACGGAAATTTCTGTGCACTGCAGGGGCTGTAGTTTGGCTTTGTACCAATACCTGAAGCTACCCTGCTGGCTGGGCTTCCCAAGGGGCAAGGAAGAGGCTTGTCTGTCTTTATAGGTAATTAAATCTGGATTAAAACAAGATCTTACTGGAAACCAGCCTGGGGGAAATTGTAAAGGGCTTCCTGGAGATGAAGCTCTACAACCAGAGCCCAGGCAATGCAGTGCCCTTTCTCTGTCTCCTGAAAGCAAGGGGTTAGTGAAAAACCCATAGAAGCTGGGTTGGGAACCTGTCCATAGCCAAAGACCAGCTTGGTKCTCCAGCACAACACTTCCCATCACATGCAAGCTCTCTGTTCCACCTACAGGAATGGAGGTAGCCATAAGAGAGCCCTGACTCATGTAAAACCAAGCTTAGTCCCTAATTCTCCCTAAAACTTCACGTGCTTGGCTTTGCGGGGCTCCCAGGAGTGAGGTAGCAATCTCTTCTCTCCTGCACAGCTTTGGAGAGGAACCGGCCCTGGACCCTCAGCCAGGACCAGAATGAGTGGGGCACTGCATGGTGCTCACTCCTGCTGGGCAGCTTCAGAGCTTGCTCAGCTGCCTCTCAGCATTGCCACGTCACCAGCGCTYCCACTGCAGAGGGGTGGTCAGGCTGCACCCCTCTCTGGAGGAAGGAAGGACTGAATCTCAGATTCTTCAAGGAGGGGACCAGGCTGGATTGAGGTGGTCTTCAACTGGAAGGACTGGTTTGCAGAAGTGCTGGGCACCCTGCAGTTTGCTCCTATCAGCACAACTGGCAGGCATGTGCTGTGTCCTGTACCTTATCCCCAGAAAGGCTTTGCTAGGTGAATCTGTYACCTCTTTTCCCTGTACCTCAATTTCTCCAACTATAAAATGAGGCATCGATGGGCAAACTGGTCTGGGCCCTTGCCCTCCTTGGTAAATTGCTTTGAAATGCATCAGAGRAGAGTACACGCTGCTCCCCTCTGCAAAGCATAACCCCCAGCCCACRCTGCCTTGCACACACTTCTGTCACCGGCTCCTCCCCCTCCAGCCTGCTGGGCATTTTCCATGTGTGTCCTTGTGACCAGGCAGACATCAGGACTCACGTTCCCTGCTGGATTCCCACAGCACCCCCGCCCATGTGCTTCCTCCCGGCTGCTGCATAATGGGCCTGAAAACACAGAACCGATATGCAAATCTGGCATTTAATTTGGACATGAGAGTTTAATGAGGCTGTGGAGATTCTTCCACTCGCAGCCTCCACATCCTGCAACCTGCAGTCACATTCCCTTAATTGAACACGTCCCCACTACACGTGTATGAATGCGCACTCACGTGCACGTGCTCTCCAACACAATCCACCCTTTGCAGAACAGTTCCTCCCAACTCCCCTCTCTGTCCGTGCCTCCTCCCAGGCTCCTGGGGCCATAGGGCAAATGTGGGGA
Organism: Oceanodroma leucorhoa; assembly: GCA_030449065.1. Taxonomy (NCBI): domain Eukaryota; kingdom Metazoa; phylum Chordata; class Aves; order Procellariiformes; genus Oceanodroma; species Oceanodroma leucorhoa. Next base: position 5,348,963 of record JASVER010000066.1, read on the forward strand.
CTGTGACTCTCCAGTAGCCACATCTGGTCTTTCCAAAAACATCCCAGTTCGGAGCAGACACACACTTTCCCACACCAATTTTGGGACCTCTTTTAAGATGGTGCTTTGGTTTGCTGACTCCTAAAGCACCAGGCTCTGCTGCAGGGCAGGCAGGGCCTATTTACTCTGAGCCAGAGGGCTGGGGACATACAGTTCATGAGCTACTGTGCTATCTTTCTCTTGAAGAGATGGACGATGTACTAGAAATTGGCTCTGCTGAGAGCTGGGGTGAAGAGGGAAGGGCACAGCTCACACCTTGTGAGGCCTCTCCTCCCATCCCACGAGACCTGCAAAGCATTTCCCTGCCAGAACAAGCACTTCAATCAGGGAGAATGTATTGCATCCATTAGCCCCAGTGCCAAAGATACCTTGCTCTTGGGAACAGGATCAACYCTTCACTTTAACAGCTCCATACCAGCCTCCTCCCTGAGCACCTGTCTGAGCGAAGGCAGTATGGGCATCCCTAGAGTCCCCTTTTTGCCACCTTGCCCTCCTCTGCAAGGTGGGAAAGGAGGAAAAACACATCCTCCTCAATCCACAGGCTCACTCTGACATGAAAGGCACCCCTGAAAACTAGAACTGAACTGTAACAAATTGAACCATAATTAATCTGCCTCCTCGACTGCAACAGCCTGAGATCAGTGTATTGCTGMGAGCCCCAAATACAATGTGCATAGGATACATTGGTCCTGAAGAGGGCAACCGGGAATGAGCTATCAGGCCCTCTGAAGAATCCTTGAAGCTCCCAGTGAAGAAAAAAACAAATAGTCAAACAACAAAGCCCAAGCAAAACCCAGGAACTCCTACATCCAGCAAGGAGATATTCCTTTGTGCCACCTGCCTGAATGCAAAGGCTTCCACCACCTCCCAGCACAGAAACTTCACAGTGTTTTTATTTGAAGAGGATTATGGAGCTGCCATTCAGTAAATGAAGTGCCACTCCAACCGGCTGCACTGCGGCCTGCCCTTGTTCAGACAGAGYGCCTTGCTGGGGCCGCAGAAGCTGCAAGCAGAGGCTGCTCCTGGCCTTGGAGCTCTGCAGAGCTAAGCAACGCCTGAGAGTGCATGCTCAGGAGCCAGGAGAGGGGTGAAGAAGTAGGAGCAGAGCTTCTTTTCATCATTTCTGCTGCTCCTCTGACAGGTACAGCCARGGTTTTCTTCTTCAGCAGCCTTCTTTCCTCCCGGGTTGCAGCCACAGCACTGAAYGGCTCCTCTGGCAACTGAAATATAGATTCTGTTTTCCCTGCTTTCCTGGGAGGGGGCAGAAGGACAGAAGAATATGGGTCACTCCCCTTCCCTGCTGCTTTACATGAAAACAAGTTTCTCCCAGAACCTGTTATTGCCACAGTAATCTCAGCACCCTCTGCACATGGCTGATTACCCAGTGTCACAGGAGACAAAGATGAGCTGCAAGCCCCAGCTCTAAGTGTGCCACATTTAACTGCCAGGGAATATGAGCTGGGGAGAGGCTGTACAGCTGGTGAAGAGACAGGGAGACCCAGTCTGGGGCTAGAAAGGGGGAACGTGAGCTGGGCCAGGGCAGATCATCGGGAAGAGGCAGGTACATGGAACGTGAGCTCTCTTCAGCACGAGCAGGCTCCGGGATGAAATATTAATGCCAGCATCCTGAGAAGGCAGCAAGCAGCAGTGTCTGTGCCACTTGGCCATGAATAAAAGATGGTCCTGCAAATGGTGAAGAGCAGCAAATTAATTAATCGAAGCAAAAGTCTCTCCAGTCCCATTAATGAACAAGCCTGGAATCCTCCCCCATGCAGCTCAGCTTGGGGAACATGCAGGGGCACAGAGGGGAGGACAGCAGAGGCAGGGTCCTCTCCCTGTGACCTGGGGTCTCCCACTGCCCAGCAGTGCCTTTAAGCTCAAGTTCAGGTCCTGGTTTAGCTCCCCATTATGTCTAGCCTGCCAGCKTTGGAGTTCAGCGTCCGCAAGCTCGGACTCCTCGCCTGTGCCCTGGCTCCTTCAGGTTTTAACTCCAAGCCCATGCAGGCTCCTTCTTGGATCGCTGTCTCTACAGTGACCCTGAAAAATGGACATAGTTTCCTCTTCACATGCCTCCTTCCTTTCCCTGAGCCAAACTCCCCAGGAYCAAGGTCAGGGGGTCCCTCTGGACACAGGACTCCTGGGCCCCAACACCCCCCCCGAGGATGCAGAGCTGGTGAAGGAGGAAGCGGAAGGACCAGCGGCAGCTGAAACAGTGCTAAGTACAGGGTGAGGTGGGAGCTGCAGCTAGGGTCCCAGCCCATGCACCAAAAGTGGCTGGCAGGAGAAGGTAGAGGTGCCACAAAGCTGCTCTATCACCCCAAGCAGGAGCCAACACATTGCACCAAGAGGGGCTGAAGGAAGGCTGCAGATTCCTAACCCTGCGCTCCGAGAGCTGCACAGGCTGAAATAGCCCAACTCCGAGCCAAACCCCAGGGCCCAGCCAGCTGCTCCCAGGTGAGCTAGYGGGAGGACAGGGCTCTCTCCTGGGGACAGGTGCTAGGGGAGGGCTCAGAGTTGCTTCTGCCTGCAAGAGAAGACAATCCGGTTCCTCTTCATTCAGAGCCRGGAATTTTCTGGGTGCTGCTCAGTGGCTGCCCTGCCCAAGGCTAATCCCTTATGTTGTGCCAGTTGACTGGAAACAGAGCAGTGGGGGCTGCTGCAGATGGAGAGCCACCCTCAGCACCAAGAGACGACTGATCTCTTCTGAAGCTTTGCCCATAAATTATAGATTTTAAGCAGTGTTTGTTTAAAATATTCAGCTTGCCACTTAAAAAAGAATACTCATACACACCAGGAATGGTGAGAAGGACGGAGGGTGGGAGCTGCATTCCCACTTGGAGGAGGGGGAGGGAAGCAGATGGGAGAGAGGTGTTTCCTCGATTAATGAGCCAGCATCCCTCCCAGTGGATGTGCAGTCCCACAYGTGAGCCACCTGCACTGCAGCTTTGCCTGCCTCTCCCTCTGGCATACAGCTCAGGCCCAGCAAAGGTCTGCAGGAACAAAAGCCTCTGCTTTTTCCACCCTGCATCCCAGTGTGCAGGTCATCCCACGGGCTTTCCTTCAAGCCTGCAGGACAGCATTGTGTTTGCAAAGTCAGAGCAAAGACAGCTTAGGTGCTCTGAGGGCAGGAGCAGGTGAGGAGGTAGGAAAACATCCTCCTCTACACACACACCCCTTACCTAAAAGCACAATCATTTCTTTGATTAAAAATTCAGCTCTTCAGCTGACRTGGCCAAGGGGCAAGTCTGTAAAAGGTGAGGTGCAGGGAGCAGTAGCCGAGATATTTCTCGTCAATGAAAAATGCCCCTCTTCATCTCTGCTCTGGGCACATCCCAACCCTGCCAGTCACCAGAGCCTGTATTGCCGCCTGATGGTGAAGAAGAGGCAGGGCCCTGCTGCAGTATAAAGGGATTTCTCTAGATTGCGGCACTTCCCRGGCTAAGGCAGGCTCTCACTATCTTCTGGGGTGGATTTCACATGGAAGAGACTGCAGATAGCATTGGTGAAGAGACACGACCTTACAGGAGATGACTAAAGGCATACTTCAGCTTTTCCTGCCCCAAGAAGCTCACTCATATACKCAGGTACATCTTGCAGCAGGGTACAGGTAGCAGCGGTCCAATTGCAGAGAGATGTTCAGGAAGGCACAGATCTCCTTCCAACAAACCCAGACACACCAAAGGGCTGCTGCTATGCACACACACTGCCCAGCTCCTTGTGTAAAAGCATTGGAGGAATTCTCAGAAAGGCAAAAGGCTTTCACTGTTGTGTGCTCAGTGCTTGCTGTTTATCGAGGCCTCTGCTGGGAAAACTGAAGTGGCTGGAAGGAAAGGAGGCAGTTACAGCCAGGGTACCTAGAAATGCCATTACTTGAACTGTGTTGTAGCAGCACCTGAGGGGAGCCTGCCTTAGCCTTGCAGCCCCAAGTGCTGCAGACAGCTTTAGGAAAACCCAGCCTAGCTGAGGTCAGTGGAAGGTGAGCGGCCATGCAGGGTCTGGACCTTGCCCAGAGGAGAAAGACAAAGTTCACCTTTAATAAAAGGAACGCAGCCCAGGGTCAGACAGAGCTAGTGGAAAGGGCTGCAGCTTCAAATCCTGGCTACCCAACATCTTCTGTGATTTTATCAGGGTCACACCCAGCTGGGAGCTGGCTCTCCTGAGCCTCAAGTCGGTAGCTCTGTGGGATGTCCCTGTGATCTGACGATGGCTGGCTGCCAGGACCACCAGCCCAGGGGCACTCTGCCTTTCCTTCCTGCCACCTGGGTGATGCTCCAGGCCCAGCCCTCCTCCTGGCACCTCATGTGCATGCACGTGCCCGGACTGCCRAGACATCTTTAAGCAACCTCTTTGGGACATGGTTTAGTGGGCATGGTGGTGTTGGGTTGACGGTTGGACTTGATGATCTTAGAAGTCTTTTCCAACCTTAATGATTCTATGAAAGATACCTCCTTCTAAAGGGCTCTCCCAGGCTCACCCTAGCATGCAGGTAACCTAGGGCATGCCCTGGGGCTCATCCTGTCCAGGGAATACTAAGTGCCTGCCTGGGAAAGCAGGCAAGAGGTTGTCCAGGATGGTCCTAGCTCCAGCAAGAGGCAGCTGGGTGTTTCGGTCAGCAGGCTCAGGGAGTCTGCAGCTGAACCAGCGCTGCCTGCAGCTTAAGCACGCTTCGGGCTGGCTTCACCTCACTCCCTCCTTAGCTGCAGAGGGGGAAAAAACCACCCTGTGCCCCCAATAGGCAGAGAAAAGCTTGGTGCCTGGTCACGTTTCCCGTGTGGCAGACAGAGGAAGAGAGCACAGCAAGCCCTGGAAAAAAACAGGCAGAACTTCTCCACATACCTGCTGCCTCCGAGGGTGTTCAAGGGCTGAGCCTCCCACATTCCCTCCTCCTGTAGCACTGAGCATCCTGCAGGGCTGGAGATCTTTGCACAGCCTGGTCTGCTTACCAGCATGCCCCTTCTGGCCCTAGCATTTTGCTCTAGCAGGAAACAACCAAATAAAGCTCACCAGGCCCAGCCTGGGGCTCAGCAACGTGGCAACTGCAGAGACTGAGGGTCCCCTTGAGCTTCCATACAGCTCAGAGGCTTTCCCAGCCCACAGGGATTGAATTTCGCTCCCCTCCTGCCTGTCCCCCAGCCAGGCAACGTCGTCCACCAGCCAGCCACAACCTGTTTGCCAACAAATGGCAAGGAGCCATGGTTGGCTGGGGTCTCCCAGCTGGAACCAGGGGTGTTCTGGCTGGAACGTTTTTGCCAGTAGCCAGCTCTGACCTGCTCAGTCCCAAAACAGGGAGTCAGCTGTTGGTTTCCCCTCAAGCAATTAAATGTACCAATAAGGCCAGGGAAGGACTGATGCTGAATGAAAGTCTACTGGACACTTTCAGAGATTCAGAAGAAAGGCATAAAAAAAGCCCAGAAGATCAAAGAGTCAAGGAGCACCTGCTGATCATTTTTACTAGATTATCTGCTCCTTGCAGCAATGTCTGTCTTCAGGTATGCCCAGCACCCAGACCAGGCAGGGCTACTTGCACTGCCAATACACACAAGGAATGTGACCACTAGCCCTGCTGCTGCAGCCTGTGTCACCATCAGCTGAGGGTAGGGTCCCTTTAGCCTCTCAACACTGCCTGCCTCCCCCCACAGTGCAGAACGACCTAACCCCCCCGGCCAAGCCTGAGTCCAGCTCCCCTCCGTGACCCTGGCAGGGACGTGTTTCTTGCTACCCCTCCCAGGAGACACTGACCGTTCTGGCAAGCTCTGCGCTCTATTTTTAATAAATTAGCCCTGAACTCCATTTGCGTGGATAAATATAGCATCAACCACTCTGCCAAGCCATTTTTCTCTTGGTTAACACATTCATCCAAGCTGCTCTATTTGTCTTTCCTCCACAGACTCATATTCTTCTGGATTCATTTTGTCAAACAAATTGCACAAGCTGGACTGCCCATTTACCCAGTGCTGTTTGATTACAGGGGTTATTTATGAAACAGCAAGACATATGGCATTAAGCTTCTTAATAATAATAATAATGAGAGAAGGGAAGGGGAAAAGCACTAGAAGAGAGGAGGGGGAAAATGTTTTTTATTACAGACAAAAGCTCCTGCCACGGGTGGTAAATTCCAGACACTTTTTCCAGTTGCTCTTGTGCTGCTGGCACGATGAACGGCACAGGCACCAGCACGCAGCTTGGCTGCAGGAGCACGGCCATGGGCTGCAAGGAAAGGAGGGAAATGCCAGAGCATACGCACATGGTGAAGCTGGCTGAGGTGTGCAGGGGCCACTGGCCTGCAGTCACCAGGCAGTTCACTTCTCTGGAGGGATCACGCTGGTTGCAGTGATACAGACCACACCTAGCCCTGCCTACCATCAGCACCATGCCTGGAGTCCCTCACATCGCAGGCTCAGAGGAACCTCGAAGGCAGTGTGAGGGCAGGTGGCATGGCCTTCCAGCACCTTGCCAGTCCCCTGCTGACATTGCTCCTCACGAAGCCCAGCTACAGTCAAGTGATTACTGGAGAATCCTGTGTTTGGGGAGCAAATTATCCTCTAAGTCTATGGTTGCAAAGCAGAGCCTAAAGAAAGAACATAGCACAGAGAAGAGAAGAGAAAGCCTCAAACTACTTACCACCGAGCACTCAAATCTTGTAAAAATTGCATCTACAGCCCAGTGAGAATCTAGGCCAGGTCCTCTCCTCCTACATTGTTCCCATGCTGAATAGCCTCCATATATACAGCTAGTTTTTCTACTGCAACCTTTATAATTTCCAGGTGGTACTCAGAGTGCCCAAGATATTTAATTTCTGCATAACTAAACTGCTTTTGAACCTGTTTCCCCCTCTTCTCTCTGATTTAGTCACTTATTTCTGAGAAGTTTGGAACCGCTCCATTCACCACAAGCAGAGCCCAGTTAGGTCCCTGAACTCATCTCCCTCTGACCTGGCCATCCTGGCTCTAATGATGGCTTACTGCAATTCAGTCAAAACTTCTTTCAAAGGGAGATGCTTGATTAAGGGCCTGGGAGACCTTGAAAGTAGAATCATTCCTGCAAGAGGAAGGTAATTAATTTTTTTAATCAGTGGGCACTGATCTCAAGGTCTAGAGAACAGAGTCAGCAGCAAACTCACTCCCACAGATACATAGCGGAGCCCTGCCACATTACTGGGGACTCCAGGGAAAGTGCTGGGAACTGGACTTAGTACACACTAATCTGCAGAGCTGCTGCATCATCTCATCCTTCTCCCTGGTGGGAGCAGCCTGGGTCATTCCCCTGGGGCAGAGGCACCTTATGCTTTTTCCCCTCACCTCTGACATGAGCAAAGCTCCTGGTCTTCCCTCCTCACCCTGTCCCAAAAAAGGAAAACACACCAAGTTTGCAATCAGAGACAGCATTAGTCTCTGGAGACAATTCCTTAGCAGCCCAGATTCCCCTCACTGTCTTACAGGGAAGACCCTGGCAATGGRATAAACAAGCTGAAACAGCGAGACTAAAGGCTTTCCCCTGGCAGAGGCAAATGTTCTGCAGTACTAGTCTCAGCTTCTGCTTTCTTGTTCATCAGCTGGCACAGACCTGGGGATGCCAGGCAGGCAGAGTTAATCAGGCCTTGTTTGCGATTACAATGAACTCTTGCATTTCATGGCCTGCATCCTAAACCTGCTTTCTAATTCCCCAAGGGAGAGGGATTTACACTTTCAATTTTATGTCTAGTTAGTTAATGGTCCATTACTGTCAAAAGGATCAGTAGCTAGAAGTTAAATCCTACAGGATTTACAATAAGGAAGAACCAAAGGCTGCAGAAGAAAACGTGCCAGACAGAGGGCACAGGGAACATGGAGGGGTGTCTGCAGGTCCTCAGCACTGTGACACTGTGTCTGGACACTGGCCCCGTGACAGCTCTAGAACAAGGTTCACCCCATCACTCCCTGCTGGCTGCTTCCCCCTTACATACTGCACCAAGTTTCTGCCTCAAGTATCTTCTTGGAGAAAGTTTACCAGCAGGCTTCCAGGAGCAAGGGAATTAAAGTAGAGTAAATTCCCCGGCTTCCAGCAAGCAGGGGTCTGAATTGCCAGCCACAGAGAAAGGTCCCGCTCTCCATATTGAGCCAGGTACCAGACCCCCATCCTCCAACAGGATTCACCACTGAGACTGAGTTCAGCTGGGGCAAATAGGCACCATGCTGGCTCTGCGTATCTCCTCCCTGACTCCATCTTGCAAACTCTAGGCAACCCCAAGTCTGCAGAAGACAGCGTGACCTTACTTGAGCGTGGTCTATTAGGGACTCTGCTTCCCTACCACTAAAACTGGAGTAATGGTACTCTAATACTGCTGGAAACTAGAAGGGCTGAAAGGCAATGCCATAGTACACACACAATAGAAAACAGATTTTGATGGGACCTCCAGAGTCCAAGCCACCTCTCAGCCAGGATTCTGCTTGTTCCCAACATAGTTCCTCCTTAATCTCCCTCATGGAAAAATACAGAACTTGAGCATGGCATGCTGCAGCCCCCACCTCCTCAAAATGATTCTCCAGAGCCTCTTGAGGGGGAAGTCAGGTCCTGTTTCCCCACCCCATAAAAGAGTTTGCTTGGGCTTTTACCCCTGTCCAGAGCTGAGCTAACACTGCAGACTCTGCAGGATTTGGCCCCTGAGCCACTGGCCAGTATTGCTGAGTGACCTTGAAAACTACTATATTTCCACACTCCAGCATCACTTAAGTGAAGGTAGGCCATTGCATCCCATTAAACTGCATGGGAAATCAGGTGGCCAACATTTTGTTAAGCTCTGGCCTTCTTTCCATTAATGCCACTCACAAGAGGATCCCAAGCTCTGCTGTCGGTAGAAAATTATGCAGCTACCTCTGAAGCAGGACACTGTTACTATCCCATAGCACAGAGAAGCTGCAGGCAACCAGAGACTCAGAGCAAAACAGTAGCTTTGGCAGGGCTGGAATGGGTTTGCCTTGTTCATGTTGAATTCCTCCCCCCTCCCCACCAAGAGACACTGAAAGGTCTCCACTTCCTTAGCAAGATAAAGGCTTCTGTGAAGTATACACAAGCCTGCCAATAGCCAAAAATGTCCGTCTGCTTCTGATCCCATCCCCTGAGATGCATGGTGTTCCTGCTGTCAGAGCAGAGGTATTAAAGCAGATACACTGAAAGGTCTGTCAATATTACAGAGCTTGCTGTGCAGGGGTTTATAACCTGCCCATAAAAACTCACTCCAGGCTGAAGCAGGGCAAACAAGGTCCCCATGCCCCTCAAGCAGGGAAKTGTTATTTTCTTTTTATTTTGCAAACAAGGAAACAATTTTTTCTGCTGCCTGAAGTTTTTCTGAGTTGTAAATGGTGCCAAAGAGAKAGAGTTTGGCTGCTGGGGGACAGGAAAATATTTAAGTGATCAAAGAACAGTAAGTGATTGTGTTTAGCAAGAGGCTGGAAATTATTTTATAGGTCAAGGTAGCTTGAGCTGCAGCCAGGCAGGCAGCACAGTGCAACTCTGAGGTCTACAGCCATCAAGGCAGGTTCAGGGTCCTTCCTCAGCCTGGTCCATACCTGCAGAAGGACACACTAGGCCTGGAAAGACAATCCAGGAGAGCTCCCAATTCTAAGCTCCTCATTCCCTCACCACCAAACACAGGTATGCCAGCAATGTTGCTGTCCCCGGAAAGCCTGGGACAGAGAAGGCAGACGTTAACACTGTTCAGAGACACTACCAGTCTGGCTTTCCAGCAGTTCTATAACTCTCTCCCTGCCAGCACTCCCCACCAAAGTCTGCCTTGCCCCTTTACTGCAACCATACAGCTTCATGGAACCCATTACACACACCATACACATCATTGCCAGCATTCGGAAGTTGTCCTGCTATTACTTTTAACTATTTCATCTAGTATGCTTCTAAGAGATCAGCATTTTTTAATTTCTTCCCACTCCCCCTTTCTGTACAAGTAGGAGCACTCCTCCCCACTGAAATCTGCGCTTTTCCACTAAAGCTCTGCCTTAGTGACTTAGGCCTGCTAGCATATACATGGAATAGAGTTGTACAACTCTTGACAAGGTGAGTCCATAAAGCTTGCTTTCATCCCTCCTATCTACCCTACCAGGGAAGACAAGGCTAAACCCGGAAAACCCAAGGATCATGAAAACAAAAAAAATCAAAACCCACCTTACCAATGGACTGCAGTCCATAAACAAAACATAGGACTTTTGCTTCTACAATGCATTTCTTTTCACATGTAAGAACAGACCACTACAGGACCTTAGGATCTAGCCTGCTCCACCCCAACAAGCCTCACGGTCGTTAGGGAAAACAGCAGCACTACACTGGTTCCCACAAGCACACTCGAGCAAAAGGCAATGCTACCCTCTGGTGCTTCCTAGCAGGATAACCAGTCTGCCCACTACTCACCAGAATTAACACAGGGGCTGCAAGCCAGGGATGCTAACGTGCTGCTTCCCCCACATCCCTCCATACAGGCCAACTTACCGGTATCATACAGCTTTAACACTGAGAGTGCCATAGCACCCTAGGCTCCCTAAAATACTACACCAGAAAGAGGTGACCGACTATGCTGACTGACTCACCCCAATAACACAGACCATCTTTAACTTGGAAAGCCGTTGAATAAACACAGCAAGGTGCAAGGGGCTGTGCTCACACTCACCTGTGCAGGCCAGTGAGCTGTTTTCTTCCYCTCCCCCTGTTAAAGCTGTTTCTGACTCAGCTGGTTTCAGTGTAAATTCCCTCATGCATCTCCACAGCAAAAGCAATTAATGTAGTATTAAGGTGAATGGAGGAAGAAGCTAGCTCTATCAAGTCATTGCTTTGCATGAGGAGGACACATGGAGACTTCAGGGCAGTCTTTGTTGGCCCTTCACACTTGATTAATTCATATTTACAAATCTTTGCTTCATTTGAATGGAGCTTTTTGTGATTTATTTCTAATATATTTTCAGAAATGTAGCCCTGGCCTGCCAGCACAGACAGGAATTGCATTAAAATAGGCTGTGGTTTGGTTCCTAGCATTTATTTACTATTCTTATAGTAAACAGCAGACTACATTGTTTGTGATGCTTAATAAATCCCATTTTTGTTAAGTATGTGTTTGTACGTAAGTAGAGCCTTCTCCTGTGTCTGTGTGCATGCATGATTATAGTAGCAATGTTTTCCTCTGACAGGATGTGTTTTTCATCTAATTCTTTCCCTTTCTCATTTTGCCCATCCATCTGTCCCCGCCTCTGATTTTCACCAACAGAACTTTCCGTTTTTTTCTTTAGTTGCAAATAACTTGTTCTTCGGGGGTTTTTTGAGTTTATTAATGTGTGGCCTCAGAAATACCTGTAAGTACTTTCTTCAAGTTAAGAAATAGCAAGAAATAAAAGGAATCTTACTGAGTAAGATGAACAGAAACACGTGTATTTCTCCTGGGTAACAGCTCCATAGATTCCAATGACATGTATTTTGAGGAATATATTTTCTCTACTATTACTTAGTCTTAGCCTAGATTGTGGTCATGATCCTGAATATTGCTTTTTGGAGTATCTTGCCCAACACACTTTTTGACTGAAATCTGAATCTCTTCAAAACAGAGATTCACAACATTAAAAAGAAATCACAACATAAAAAAAAAATCTATCCTGTGGAAAAAGTAAAATGACACGTCATGTTATGACTGACTCATGACAAACACCCTCCACTGCTCACATAGTAAAGAACTATGTAAATAAACATAGATCATGTTTATATGTAAATAAACAATGTAAACAAACATAGTAAATAAAGTCAAATTATTGACTTTATCCTTGCAATAAAAAGTTGAGAAACATAATTGTTCAAAAGGTTTCTAAGACAGCATATGAACTTAAATAGCAATTTATTTTTTTTTAATAATCTCATGTTTATAAGCTTGTTTTATAAGCTTTATAATCTCATGGTTTATAATCTTGTTTCAGGACTTTGAGTATCTCAGAGGGCTCCATTTTAGCAATCTAGGAGAATATTRTGATACTCAGACTGGCCAGTACTTTGTATCCAGGAATTTCAAGGCAAGGAAAAGTACAAATCCAGTTGCAGGGAGAGGAAGGATGCAGGCTTGAGAAGCAGAGCTAGCAAGAAAAAGCATAAATTTTTTTTCTACATTTTTTCCTATCATGGCACAGGAAGGGTAGAGAAGGAGGGCTTCTTGATAAATTGTTTTTTAAAAAACACCAAGGAGACCACCGAAAAACAGTGCTAACGTCCTGGTCATATACTATACAGTGACAGCATTTTTGCATGTAAAGGGCCTAAAATATTTGTTTAGAATTCAACTCCAGAATGATATAAATGCAAGGGTTAATGGGTTTGCTCAAGAAATTGGGCTGGGCTGCACCTGTGTGCTGTTCATTGCCCCTCAGGTGCTGCCAATGAAGGCTCCTGCCCCCGGCACCCCAGGAATGCAGCTGGGATCCCTATAAGTAGCTTCCCAGCAGTAGGTAAAAGTTTTTGCTTGTGCTGCAGTCTGGTGTGAGGGAGCTGAGAGGTGCTGGAAGTGTCCTCAATATGTTCAGGATTAAAACTTCAGAGAAAAACAGGTGGACGTAGGTATTTGGCTGGAGGTTGAGTGTAAACGTTTTCAGAAACAGTAAGAGTTCCTAAAATATCTTTTGGGGTTGTGGACTTCATAAATGAGCTTTATTTTTTTTTTTCACTTAAGTTTTTGACTGAAGATTTACATTTTACTTAAGTGGTTACCTAGGGTAGGTAGGATATTCATCAAGTTTTTTCTAGCTCCGAGGTAAGAATTACAATGCTGAGGGAGGGTATTGGTCCTGGAAATGTTGTAATGCTGGTGGGAGCTGTCTGAGCAGGAAAGTCAGGTGGCTCATGGAACGGGTACAAAGGGATGGTACTTCAGGCTTAGCTTAACCTGGGTGATGTGGTGCTTGCTGTTGAAAAACAGATGGTTTGGTGCCTGGGGAAATGTGAGTGCTTTAAAAAGGCAGTAGAGGATCACTGCTCAAAAATGGTTTTGGGACCTCTTTCCAGAGTCCTGTCTCCACCTTCTAGCTTGGGAGATATCTGGGGGCCTTGGGGAAGGCTAGGGGATTGCTGAAGGGAGGCTGGTCTGCCCTGTAATTTAACATAGCAACAGACCATGATGATAAATCTTCCCCTTGCTTGGTAAGATTGGGGGGGCAGCCACTCTGTGTTTGTGGGGTATGCTGGTGACCTGCTCTCTGGACCAGATTTGTCCGGCAATATAAATGGTCCTGGGCAATGCAGAGTCTAATCTGGGGGTGGGAAGGAGGCACTTTGCAGCACTGAGATGCCCCTTGGGTGGTTAAGCCTGTGTTAGTAGCTTGCTTTGGCTTTACTTAGGCCAATTGCCAGTGTGCTTACTCTGGGATAAACGCTTATGTAGCTTTCCCAAGTGGTTTGACCCTGGAGGCTTGGGGCTTTGACCTGAAGCTGTAAGGGGCTCTGAGGGCTGGGTGGGAGGCTGGTCCCAGGCTGCCCTGGAGCTGTGGGCTCTGCCCCTACCTCCCCCAGAGTGTGGTCTGGGAGCTTTCCAGGCAGCCTGCCTGGCCAAAGGCCTTTTCAACTGCTGCAGGCACAGGTGTCTCTCATGGGGCTCACTGGGCACAAAATAATGCCATGAAAAGCCTGGAAAAACAACTGGATAGAGAAGGTGGTTCTGCCAGACCTGGCATTGTGTGTGGCTGCTGGTATTTGCATATTGCCTGCCATAAAGCTGTCCCCTGCCTTAAGAGTGTTCCCTTCCAACAAAATTTCTAGTACCTTTTTAGAATATAGCTGTAGCAGACTGCTGTTGTGCGTTGATTAGTACTGGATCCACATGTTGGTGGATCACCTGGCAAGGAAGGCATTACCCAGACCAAAGCACAAACAGATTTTAGTCCCATTTGCTGGCATGTGCAGTGCTGTTTGTGCTGGCTGTGTCAGCTGCAGGGACACAGATGATAGCCCATCTGGCATAAACCTGCTGGGACAAATCTTCCTCCTTCAAAAAAMCAAAAATGAATCACACCTGAATCAGCAGAGTGAAATACTGATTCAGCATTTCATGTTGGCATGGTAACTCCAACCTAGTAGCAGGCACCCAAGGTCTGGATGTGAGCTTCCAGTTCCACTAAACATCAGCTCTTTAACTCATACAGTGCCAAGACTCTCTAGAGAAGATAATTCATGAATCGGCTATGGGGGTTCTGCTTTGTCTTGCTCGGGGGTTCTTCTTGAGGCTCTTGAGTATTGGAGGCTGAAGTCTGAAGTCCCCTGGAGCTGAGATCACTAGATAGCTCACCACCTAACCCATGAGGCTGCAATATAATCCTGGCCTGCCCTTTGCCTACTGTTGTCAGTCTGATATTCAAAGCCTCTGTGCAATCCCTTTTCCCACCTGCTGTGCTGAGAGAGATGATGGAGTAGGGGGACTCAAATGCCACCCTGGTATTCAAAGTACAGTGACTCAATGCTCAAAGCTTTCCCTTCTGTAGCTACCTGAGCAAGCTGAAGGGTATGGCCAGCAGTTAGCCCTGTGGTGTTAGAGTCCTGAGTAAGTTCTATAGGCAGAAATCACTTAGCCCTGGTGCCTCTGCTGACTCGGGGTTGCTGGCATTGGTCTTGGGCAGTTTTCCCCACCCCTTAAAATGACTGCAGTAGTTGACCAGTCAGGTAGGATCCTTTGGAAATTACACACAGGGTTGCAGTCTGACCCAGGACTTTGTTTAAAGGAAAATGTACATTTTCCTGCTAACCATGAGAACCTCTGTGCAGGTAGAAAGATCAGAGAGATCTATAAAAGAAATGCTTAAATATGTACAGGGAACCAGTCTTACTTCCTTAACTTTTATAGCTCTTTCTGACCATGCATTCCAGTGCAAAGCAGCATACTCCCTTTGGAATTATTACTGGCAGAGGGATGACACTGTCAAAGTGTTTGTTCTGGGAAAACAGCAGCACAAATGTGGAAAAGATTAAAATGGATGTATTTATGTAAAAATCATCTTAAGTAGGTRCATGCGGTTGAAARCTTGGGGAAATCATATCACAGCACATAATGCTTACTTTGAAGGGGTTTTTTTTAAATAAAAAAAGGAAATGAGAGGGCCTCTTGTGTTAAGCCRAGCTCTGGAGTAGCCGGTGGACAGCCATGGGCTGGCTGGAGCGAARCAGCGGGACTCCACCGGGGTCTACCTAGGAAGGGCTGGTGGAAAGGAGATGGGAGGTGCTGGGGCCAGGATCCTGGTGGGGGAAGAGGTCGCACAGGTGTGACAGCAGTGGGGGGCAGAGCAGGGACAGATGATGTGCCAGGATGCAGGGGGACAGAGCTGGTGGGCTTCTGACAAGAAGTTGTGGTATGTGTACAGGGCGGTTCTGGGCAGGAGAGCCGGTGGGGTGCCCCCCGTGTTGCTGAGGGGGCTGTGAGCGTCCGGAGGGTCACAAGGGGGGCGGCGGCTACCGGCGGGGGGCTGCCGGGCTGCGCGGCTGCATCGTTCTGCCGCGCCGCAAGGGGGCGCCTCTCGCCGCAGCCGGGCGCGTGCCCGCCGCCTCTCCGCGGCGAGGTGGGGCGCGCGGCTTTCCCGCCGCCTTGGGCTCGTCAGCCGCCGCCGGCGCGGGGGGTAAAACCGCGSTGGCTGACCTGCTCCGCCGTTCCGTGAGAGATGGCAGCCACACGGACCGAAAGGCGTGCCTGCGGCCGGGGTGCGCTTGGTGGGCTTTGATAATGGATCTTGGAGTCACCCTGGGGCAGGCTTTGGGCTGTTACAGAGGGTGCAGGGGGAGGGAGTATTGGGCAGGGACTGGGCAGCTGCCTCAGAAGACAGTACTCTGTTTCGGTGGAATTTCTGAGGGAAAAGCTGAGGTAATTCAGAGGGGACAGAGTGCAATTTATAGGGGGGAAAGTTGAACTAACTTGGAAGGGACAGAGAGGGGACATTTTGGGTGTAAAATCTGAGGTAATCTATAGAGGACAGAATGAACTTTCTGGAGGCAAAAGCTGAGGTAAGTTGAGGAGGGACAGAGGTGACATTTTTGACAGAAAACCTGAGGTAATTTAGATGAAACAAAATGACCTTTTTTTGGAAGGGTGAATCTGGGGTAATTTAGAGGGGAAAAATGAGCATTTCTGAGGGGAAAGTCCGAAGTAACTCAGAAAAGACAAGAGGCAGCATTTTTGACAGAAAATCTGGCATAACTTAGAGGGGACAGAGGTGACATATTTAGCTGAAAAGCTGGGGTAAGTTAGAGGGGACAAAACGAGCCTTTTTGTCGGAAAATCTAGGTAATGTAGAGGGGAYGGAGGTGGCATTATGGAGGGAATAGCTGAGGTAATTTAGAGGGGACTCACCAGACAATTTTTGTGGAAAATCCAAGGCACCTCAGAATGGACAGGGTAAACATTATAGAGGGAAARGTTTAGGTTTCTTAAGGGGGACAGAAAAAGTATTTTTGAGGGGCAAGATTGAGGTAACTGAGAGGATAGGGAAAGCTCCAGGGTAGAGCTCCRTTATTTATCAGAGTAATACTGAGGATAGCTAGSATGGGGTGGGCATGTTGCAGGAGGGCAACATCTGAGGTACCTTCGGGAAGACATTGGCAGCATTTTTGTGGGTGAAGCTATGACGTTGCAAGATGCTGAAAGTAGCGGAAAGGATGAAGATTTTAGTAGGCCATGCTGAATKAGCATTCTTGATTTGTGTGGTTSTTTTGGCTCTARGCACTAAGGTGGAGGGGGAATGAAAAGAGGGTCGTGGAGTAGAATTAAGGAAAAAAAAATATCCTGATAGGGATTGACTCAAAATAATAACTTAGCAATGATATTTGCCATTACTTAGAGTTCTGGAGTGCCAGTTCAACAGAAATTCAAGGACAAAATTTTCCT
>JASVER010000066.1:5387980-5456702 GCA_030449065.1 Oceanodroma leucorhoa
CCCCGCCGGCGGGGCATCGGCGGCCGGAGGGGGCACGTCGCCGGGGCCGCGCGTCTGCCGGTGGGAGGGCGCGGGGAGGGTCCGCAGCCCCCGGGCGGGGCGGCGGGGCCGCGGGAGCCTCTTGCCCCTGCCCGGGTGGCGCCCGGCGGCGGGGTGCTCTGCCCACCCGCGGCCCCCGGCCCCCGGGGAGAGGCTGGTTCTAGAGGGCAGCGGACGCCGAGGGAGACGCTCTCCATTTTTTCGCATTGGTACCGGTGCCCCCCCGCGAGGATCGGGACTGCGGCATTCCTCCGTGGGCACGCCCGTGCGCACGCACGCTCCCACCAGCCTCGCCCCGCGCCTCCGGCTCCCACGGGCTGCCACACGCGTGCCCGCTCCCTGCACGCGGGGCAGCTCGCGCCCCGACCCCTCCTGCCCCTCGCAGGGCCGGGGCAGAAGTGTTGCCTGCCTCGCCCTTCCTTGCACGCCCACACACACACGCACACCACGTAGCCGGGAGCCCCCGTGCACCCCCCTTTTGCTGGCAGCCACCCTCGAGCACAGCCAGGTTCCTGGGGCTCTTGGTTCCTCTCAGCCCATCAGTCTGGCTCTCTTCTTCCCCAGCGCCCTCCCCGCCCCCATCCCCACAGCCTGTTTGTCACCCTTAGCTTGTCACGGTGGTGGGCACAGAGATACCACCGTGGCGTGGCCCCGAGCAGGTGGTAGAGACCACACCAGAAAGCTTTGCTGTGCAAGGGCTGGAGTCACTCTAATGCTACCATCCTCGTGAGTCCTGTCCCTACACAAAGCCCCTGGGATCATGCAGGAGCGAGAGTTACCTGGCTAGCTCTGCTCCCGGCACCACTGTCAGGAGGAGAGGAGGGGTACAAGGGATCCAAGGGCTCATGAACCCAGAGCCTAGAAGATCTGAGTGCTTTTGCACATAGATGGGAGGAAGCCCCCCTCTCTGGGAGCTTATTTGCACTGATTTTCTGGAGGAAAGCCTGGCTGTGACCTAGATAGTGTCCCAGGACATTCAAAGAGGAGCGGGTCGGAGCTGAGAAATGACAAAGCAAGGGWCAGGGGCCAATTTCTAGGAACCCTTTGCCCCCATTTGCAACCTCTTGGTTGTCAAGACCAAACAGAAGGGAATTTTTCTTCCCGGCCAGTGTTCAGGGTTGTAGATCTAGAGATCTTTCACAGCTTCAGAGTGAGCAAATGGTTTTGGTATTTCCTCCCAGAATGTTATATGAAAGACCCAAAAAATGCTAAAAAGAAAAATCCAGCTGGCTGCGGTGCAGGCAGTTCCTAGCGCTTCCCTGGATGCCTAGCCAGGTTCAGAGGGAGCAAACTGGGGGCTGCTGTCCTCTCTGCCGGCCTGGAGTCCCAAAGGGGTGGTAATTCACTTCCCTGCCTTGGACCTGGCCCCACATCCCCATCCTGGAGGACTGACTGCAGGGCACTTGGTGTGTCCTTCAGCCCCAGCATCGGCTTTGCTGCTCCCCCACCCTCTCCCTCTGTTCCGCATGTCTGCGGCTGGATTCCCCATGCGGCTGCTTGGCTGGGCTGCAAACCCTTAACTGATTCCTCTCAGCTGGATTGGACTGTCAGCAGCCCTGAGGTTTTGACGGCACATCCATGGGCCCCTTACCCACACAGGCCAGGACGCAGCCTGAAGAGAGACAGGCACCGGGCCAGGGACACACAGGGTGGACTCTGCCACCCCAAAATCCTTCCACCCTGTGGCCGGGCAGGCTCAGCTCAGCCCCCAGAGACTTGGTGCCATCCTTCGGCAGTCTTGGCTCCCTGTCCAGCTGCCGTGTCCCTCCTTCTTGCTGCTCTTGGCCCCTTTCCCTCACTGCATCGCTATGAGTCATCTTTGTTGAGCTCACCCGCTGGAGCCGCAGGGGGCTGGCAGGCCTGGCATCYGCTGGCGCCGAGGGAGGGTCCCTCACCTGGCAGCACATTCGCCGTGAGCCGCAGACCTCTGGCCATGATGTGCAGGCACCAGGGCGCATCCTGATTTCTCCTGCCYGTTCCTTGACTGGGCACCCAGCCTGGGCACAGGGCAGGAGGGGAGGGCAGCACACGCAGGCCTCGCTGCAGGCAGCTGCAGGTCTGTGCCACACTCATTGAATGTCTGGCGTGGGGGATCCAGACAAGGAAAAGAGAGCGTGGCTGGCATTGCCTGGGGATATGGAAAGGGGATGCTGGCCAGACACACGGTGCCTAATTCCCTAGCTCATTGCAGGGCCGGCCAGCCACTGTGCAGCAGATCAGACATCATGATGAGGAGCAGGCTATAGAGCATCATTTGTGCGGGAAGAGGCAGCCTGCCCACCTGTGCCATGTGTGCCCATGTCTGCACCACCCAGTGCCCACATCTGTGTGCGGGGGCAATGGCCTGGCTAACCACCTCTCTCTCCCTGGCCAGGCTCCCTCTCAGTGACAGCCACCGCTGGGCACCTCAGCAGAGAGATGAACCCCACCGTCGGCATCACTGTCATCCTGACAGGTACAGCCAACAGATGCGCATCCCCTCCCTGCTCTCCAGCGAGCCTGGCCCAGAGCAGCTGGGCAAGGACCGGGAAGCTGCATGGGCAACCCCAGTGCTCGCCGTTCCCTGTCCAACCCCTGCTTGCCTCTCCCAGTCCTCCAGGCCGCCCACTGCCAGATGATCAAGGACCTGAGTGCCTGCCTGCTGGGCCAGAGCCTCCGGGTGGACTGCCATTACGAGAACAAAACCAGCAACCCCCTGACCTATGAGTTCAGCATCACCAAGGACAACAGGAAGCACGTCATCTACAGCTCCACCAGCACCTCCAAGAACATCTACTGGAGCCGAGCCAACGTCACCATGCACAAGAACCTGGTGTGCCTCTATCTGCAGGGCTTCACCACCAGCGATGAGGGTGTCTACATGTGCGAGCTGAAGGCCACCAATGACTACACTGGAAACCAGATAAAGAACATCACTGTCATCAAAGGTGAGACAGGCAGTGGTGCCTGGCCTCAGCCCCTCCTTCCCACCTGCTCCTTGGCTTGGCAGGGCCAGCAGAGAAAACCACAACCCCCTGTGGCATCCCCAAACCCTCCCTGAGCCCCATTAATGTTTCCCAACCCTTACATGCCCTTCCTACTGCAAGCAGAGCAGTCAGTCCCACAGATGGCCTCACTCTACCCCATCTCAGAGTGCTTCTGCCTCTCTTGGGCCTCRCCTCAGGCGCATTGCCCAGGTGTCCTCCCATAGGTGATGCATCSTAGTCAGTCCCAGCAGAGGGGACACGTCTGCTGGTGAAGGACTGAAGAGGTATGTGGTCTGGAGCAGGAGCACAGTGGGGATTTTCCACACTTACGTCCCGCAAGAGCAGTCCTCCAGTTGCCGAGCCCTTCGTCTTACCTGGTGCCCATCCCCTTGTCACCTCAGTCAGGCACAGGCAGGGTTATGCTTCCCAGGGTCTTTGTGCCCACAAAAGCTTTGCCGCTACATGGGCACAAGGTGGGCGGGCAAACAGGAAAGGGGCCAGGATGGGACTTGCTGCATTTCTGTGGCAGAGAAACAGCAAGAAGCTGAGTCCCAGTACCCCTTATAACACCCAGCCTGATCCCTGTTTCTCGGGATTTCATTGCGGCTCTTCTCTTCCTCCCCTTTCCCTGTTCTTACAGACAAACTGGAGAAATGTGCCGGCTTCAGCCTCTTGATCCAGAACACTTCRTGGCTCCTGCTGCTTCTCCTTTCCCTGCCTCTCCTGCAAGCCGTGGACTTCGTGTCCCTGTGAAAGGAAAAGAACACACACACACGCACGCACACACGCACGCACGCACGCACTGAGTACCCCAGCAAACCCACCTCCTCTGCCAGAACGCAGCCCTTGGAAAGAGAAGCTGAACCATTTGGAACAAGTGAAACCTCTCTCTGTGTTATCTCTATATAGCCGTATATCTAACTCTAACCACCGTCCTGTGCCGAGACCCGCCATCGCACGCACACATGCCCTGCTCCGAAGCATGGTGGCTCCGCTAGGCAGCGTTGCTTCCCCCATCGCACCTCCCTGCTCGGTAGGCTGGCTGGTTTGCTCATGCTGGGAGCACTGGAGCCTCAGCCCCGCACAGCCTGCTTCTCCCGTCCCTTTAACTTTTGGGGTTTGCCTGTTCTCAACTGGGGAAAGACAGCTGGACTGGCAGGTAAGAGACAGAGATGATGTGAGAGCAGGTGGAGGGGTCCCTGTGCTGGGTGCTGTGCCCACAGCCCCCAGAGGAGACGCGGCTGCCTGTGTCCCCGACCCGCCTTGCCTGCTAGCCAGATGACATACTGATTTCTCAGTCTGCTCCTCTCGCCCTGAGTCACCCCGAGCTGCCACAATTGGGAGGGGGCACGAGGCAAGTCCTGTCTCAGAGCAAGCAGGGAGGGAGCAGGGCAGGCACAGGATGATGCTGGGCCTGGCCAGGCTGGGAGGAGAGAGGGGAGCAGGTCTRGGAGACACCCATCAAATGCCCCTGCCTCCTTAGGGCTCTTTTGGGGCCCTGGGAGGGGGCTTACTGCAAATGTGCTTTGGCAACAAGTTTTTCCTAATCCGTTTTTTACAGCTGAGCTGGAAGTCAGGCTTCTTCCAGACATCGTCTGGTACTTTTGGGTTGCCCGAGCCTGAGACACCACTTGGTCTCCCTGCGGACCAGACCTTAGCTGTGAAGAGAGAATTGCTGCCAGCACCCGCTTGCAGTGGAGGCAAGCAGAGCCTCTCTGAGCTAGCCACAGCCCTGCCTTCGCCCCTGCTCCCCTCCCCGAGGCCCCTGGCACTGGATCCAGGCAGGCTGGTGGGGAGGGGGCTCCCTTACAGGAGTGTGACCCCAAAGTCTCCGCAGGGACTCCTCTGCACCGTCACCCTGAGGGAACATATGGGGGCCCMAATCCTTCCTCATGGCACATATCCCAGTGCCTGGTCCTGGGTAGGCTCAGCAGCCTTCCTCCAGCGCAGTCTTCCTCCAGTCCCACTATGCGTCTGGGAGGAACCCATGTGACCCCTCCCTTCTCCCTCCTCCCTTTCAGCATTTCCCTGTCCCCACTTAAGAGCAGAAAAGGGCCTAAGGGCAGCCCRGCTCTTGGCCACCCAGGACATTCTCAAGGGTCGGTGAGTGCRGGGAGAGGGGTGCCGAGCACAGCCCACATCCGCCAGCCCAGGCCTGCCCCGGTGCCCCACGCGACCCTGAGGAGCTGGTGGGCTGCTGCCCCGGCCTCCCTGAGACCTGGCGGCTCCTGGGCAAGGAGCAGCCCAGCTGGCCATGGGGAGAGAGACCCAAGGGCTGGTCCTGCTGCACCCTCCTCCAGGGAAGGGCATGGGGGCAGGGAAGGAGCATCCGGGTCCATGGGGTGAACCCCAGCCCCGCTGAGCTACCCGTGCAGCCTGGGTTGTGCCACCACGGCTGAGAGCAATTCACAGCAGCTGCTCCCCGCTCCTCGCTCTTCTCCAGACACTGCAAGCTGCCTCCTACCTCCATGCCCATCCCTGCCTGCTTGCTTGCTGTCTAGTGCTGCTGAGGCCGTGTGTAGCTGAGGTCTGGCTGCGCCCAGCTCCCTGGGCTTGCTGGTGAGCGCCGGGGCAGGCGCAGAGCCCAGCCGGCAGACCGTGGATGCGTCTCGAGTTTCATTTTTTTGTGAGCATTTGTAGTTGTTTCCACAGCTTGTCGTAAAAGAAATTCTGTTAAGAGGGGAAAAAAAAGAACCCTAAGAAAAGCAACAACAAAAAAACCTATCCTCCAGCAGTGTTCCTCTGTCTGCACAATAAAAACCCTAGGTGGTGTGTTGGAGCCATGGCCACCCGTGTGTGCGGCAGCGRGGCAAGGGGCCGTGGCAGGGCTGGGCTCCAGCCTGCAGTGAGGGCAGGGACAGCCTGTGCCCTCAGCCTCCCGGCTGGGGGGGACACCYTTCCCGGGCAGCCCCTACCGTGCCTCCCCCCAGGCCTCCAGCAGCCCAAGTCCTGCGGAGAGAAGCAGGCAGGGGCAAAACTTGCCTTCCCCGGGGAGGGCAACCCCCTCCTGCCCACATGAAGCACGGACCCTTGCGCCCAGACCCTTTACCCCATCCCCATCCTATTCCTGTCCCTGTCCCCCTTGCTCCGTCCCAGAGGCCCCCCCCTCGCCCCATTGTGAGGTCAGGGCCAGGGCTGCCCACCGTGCCAGCAGGGAGGCAAAGCGGGGTAGGTATAAGCGGGCACCCCGGGGCCAGTCCTGGCCCAGCCATCCTCCGTGGAGGGAATTGCCGGGGCTGGGAGCGCATGTGGGAACAGGGCTGGGTGTGCACACGCGTCCCAAAGCTCCTGGCCCCGGGTGGTGTGCCTGTCGTGCCAGAATCCTTCCTGTGCGCCCGTGCCTGCACGCTGCCTGTGGGGCTGCCAAGGGCACCCACATCCTCTAGAGCAGCCAGAGCAGCCATGCACTGCTCCCTGCCTGGGGTCAAGATGCTGCCCTGGCAGCCGGGGACTGTGGGGCACGCTCACCCTCAGGTTTGGGAGTAGGGCCCTGCCACCACCCCGTAACACTGCTGGTGACCCCATAGCAGCCTCCCAGAGTGATGCCCAGACGTGTCCCTCATGCAGCCCTCCCTGTTTAAGGAGGGAGGAAAATGCCACCATAATTGCATCCCTCCTAATTATCCTCGGCAGGTGCTCACTGAGTCACGGCTGCCCAGGTGCCGGCATACTGCGGGGCCGCACCACCCTGGGCGGGTCAGGCGTCGGGGAGCGGTGCCGGGTGGGTGTCTCCGTGGAGCCACGAGGGGTGGGTGCTCCTGTGCTCACACCACCACGCCGGCTGCCCTGTTCCCACCTTTGCTGCAGGTTTAGGGGGCTCTTCTCCCTATGGCTTGCCCCAAGGGGGGAAAAACCCAGACCACCTCCTCCCCTCACCTTGATGCTCTGCTCCAGACCTTACTGGCAGCCACGGGCACCCCCTCTTTCTGCCTCCCTGATTCCCACACCAAGTCGTGTCCCACTCCGCTCCCTCTCTTAACCTTCCGACCATCCTTTCCCTCCTGGACCTCCATCTCCCTCCCCAAATCTCTGCCCTTTCCACACTTACCCTCCGTCATCCTTCTTCATTCCCACAGCYCCTGCTGCCTCTGCAGCCTCCCCTCCCAGCACCCCCTTGCCTTGGGCCACCAGCCCTCTCGAGTTCACTTCCCCTTTAAGCCTCCCTGAAGCTGGAATGCGAGAGGAGCGTTTTGGTGCCCTGTGAGGTCAGATAAAGACACTATATTTATCTAGCCAGTAACCTGAGCCATGAATTTCTGTGGTGGCGTTTTTACGCAGCCCCACAGCCCTCCGGCTCGGCCCCCTCCAGCCATTGCGTCCGCTCCCTGCAGGGTGGAGGAGCTGAGCCGTGGGGTGGCCTGTCGCCCTGCAAAAGGCTTGGGTGCTGCCAGCCCCTCTGCATCGCTCACTCTCCTCTGGTCCCAGGGGAAGTGCCCCGAGGAGGCAAGATCGGCTCCGGCGCTCAGCCCTGCGGGCATCACCCCATGGGCAGCTACTGGCCCCCCACCGTGCCGGCCTTGTGCCCCTGACCAGCCACTGGCCGCCTGCCCCGCTGACCCACACGCAGGTGAGTGGAGGGGGTGCTGYGGGGACACCGGCCCGGGGGAGGGGGCTGCGGCGCCAGAGACTCAGAGGCACCCACAAAACCGCCTCCTTCTTCCTTCGGCTGGGTAAAACCACGGGGGAGAGGTTTGCAGTCTCTACATCTCCAGAGAGCAGGTTCAGAGTTCACGCGTGAAAACTTGGCAGCTCTGCGCCAGCAAGCTGCACTCCCCAGCACCCTCCTCGTCCCCCAGTGTGGGCAGAGCCGCGTGCCCAGGCACTTCCCTGCGGTCCCTTCTTTTTTTCTACCCGCAGACCTCAAAGTAATAACRTGCCCTGGGTCTTATGTCACAGTTCCCCATGGCCACCCCCAGGGTTTTACTGCCTGGGGGGCGGCCCAGGAGCGGCGAGTAGCAGGTTCTGCAGCCAGGTGGGTATATGTCAGCAGCACAGAGTGAGTCCAGGGCGATGACTCCTGGCCAGCACACGTGGCATGAGTTTGGAGGGTTCTCAGGCCCAGTGGCTGGTAGGGGAAGGGCCCCGGCCAGGCTGGCCCCAGCTGCATGCATGACCTTGGGCAGGTCCCGTYGCTCTGGGGTGTGCGAGTGGTGGGGAGCAGCACTGGAGCCAGGGCGGCTTCTCCCAGAGTGCTGGAGCAGGGCTGTGAGAAGGGCTGCCAGCAGCACCCCGGGGCACTGGGGTCTCTATCTGCTGACTGAGGACAACCCTTGGTGACTCTGGCCTCTTTCAGGGAGCAAACACYGCAGCACATTCCCCCCAGGGCTGCTTGGGGCCACCCTTCCTAGAAGGAAATACAGGTACCCARAGGGATCCCTTGCCTTGTCCCCCTCGGGGAATGGGCAGGAGGCTGTCCCACCCCTCCAGCACTGTCAGGTGGACATGGAGCCCCTCCACACCAAACCACTTGCAGGCTGGAGCAGACAAGGTGCTTCACACAGTGTGTCCCCCCCCCGCCTAAGCCATTGCGGAGGGCTGGGAGCTCCCACGTAACCTCCAGGCTGGGACATTGTGTCTCAGAGGACAGGGGACACAGCTCCAAGCCTGCGTAAGCGAGAAGCAGCTGTGCCATAACACCTTGGATGGAGCCAGTGCTGTGTAAGCTGAGCCCGCTCTGGGGCTCCACGGCCGCTGAGGGGGACAGCTGCCACCGGGCCACGGACAGGAGGGCTCTGGCAGAGGACAGCGGCTGGAGAAGGAGCAGGGTCTCTGCTTCTCTGCCTCCACGGTGAAGGGTTTGCCTCCCAGCTTTGGGCTGAGCTTCCCATCAGGAAGGCTGCCGGAGCTGGAGACCGGGACAGGACTCCCCAGCAGCCAGAGCAGCCCTGCAGTGCCCCAGCTCCCGGGTCCCTGGTGCYGGCTGCTGCCCGGGCACGTGATGGCGGACCGGACATTCCTGTGCCTCAGCTTCCCCTGACACCCTGGGAGGATGATGAGGGTGCAGGAGGCCTGACTCAGCCATGCCAGCCCCAGGGCTTTGCCAGGCAGCAGGAAAGCTCAGCACTATTACGGGCAGGGAGGGGCCAGGCAGGCCAGGAAGCGATGGGAGGAACCGGGGTTTTCTCACACCCCCTCAGCTCCTCTGGCTTCTGGCACGCTCTGCTCTTCCACAGCCCTGGGGTCCGGTCTGATGTGACATGGGGACTCCGCAGCGCAGGCGGTCCTAGCAGATGCGGCAGTCCTCTGTGGTAAGACCTTTCTTCCCGCAACACCAATGGGTTAGCTGCTGTGTCTGGGGCAGGTTCCCCSTCCCGGGCTCCACATCCCTCCATTGGCTCCCCCGCATCCCCACGGCATGTGCTGTGCTGTGGAGACCTGTCCTGCTGCCAGAAAGCACCTGCAGCCCTCCCGCTCCCGAGCCGGCAGTTCTCCCGGGGGCAGAGGCGCCATGCGCACACCCACGGGGAGCCGCTGCTGGTGCCGGCAGTGGCACAGCACGATGGGAGGGCACGGGCACCACCGGCAGCGGGCAATGGCACAGGGTGCCATCGGAGAGCGCAGGCACCGCTGGCAGTGGGTGACGGCAGGGGGCTGTCCTGGCACTGAGGCGCCTGTCCCAAGCCCAGATCATCTCTGCTGGCTAGGGGACATGGGGAGCAGGGGCAGCCCAGAGAGGGTCCCTGTGCCAGGCTGCTCCGTGTCCCAGCAAGGCAGGCAGCCAGGCATGTGCTTCCTGGCAGCCGAGGGGCTCCGTCGCTCTCACTCCGGCGCCCGTGGGGGGTGCCAGTCCCTTGGCCGGGGTCCGATATCCCTCCAAGCAAAATTCCCCACTGTGCGTGTCAAACCCCGGCTGGCAGAACCACTCCTGGGCCCTCCCAGTGCTGGCGAGGGCGGCCGCAGCYTGGCTGGGAAGAGCCGGGTGTTTTGTGGAGTCCTTGCCTGGGAGCAGGTTATTCACCCCCCAGCCTCCATTCCCAAACAGGTCTGTGCACTCCACCTTGCTCTTGCTTGTAAATAGTTTCCTCTCCACTGTGGGATGGTTGATCGCTGGGCAGTAGCAACAGCAACCGGGATGCAGCCGGCTGGCTGGAAAGCTGGGCTGCCAGCCAGGAGGCCATGGTGGCTGGATGGTCCTTCTCACCACCATCTCCTTAAAGCTGCCCTGGGGCATTTCACGCCAGGGTTAGATGGGCAGGGGCAGCTGGGGGAGCTGACACTGCAGCCACCTCACACCCAGCCCCAGGGTCTGTGGAGCCAAGGGGGCTCGTCCCCGCGATGCAGGGCTCCCTTCTGCCACTCTGGTTTCATGGGGATCGTTTTCAGCTGCCTGTCATGGAAAATGCAGGGCACACGCACTGTGGCTGCAGCAGGGAGGCTCAGGGTATCTCCCATCCGTGGGGTGACACTTKCAGAAGGGTGCTGCCACCTTCCCTGGGCAGGGGATCCCACTGGGGGCAGGCACGCCTGGGGACTCCTGGGCTCTGAGCAGGAGCCTGGGTCCTCCCCAGGGTCAGGCAGGGAGTGATGCTGCAGTGGCTCCTCTTGCCCGGGATCCAGTGCCCGTCCCCAAGCCTGGGTGCGTCCTGCGTGCTGCCAGCRCTGTGTGAGGGCTGGGCCAGGCACCGTCTCCGTCACCTCCTGGCTTGGAGCCGGGCCAGAGCCCGCCCCGGCTGGGCTGGGAAAAGCCTTTGAATCAGGGTCATCTCCCGGGTGATTGGARACTCTCGGAGCTACTTGAGCCACTGTCCTGCCAGGGAAGGGACGCCAGGCACCGAGGRAGCCGATAGCCAGCAACGCCAGGACAGAGGAGCTCGGCTGGGGTCCTGCCCGCCCCGGTGCCAGCCACAGCCCCAGGACAGGTAGGGAACCGGCCATCAGCCTGCCAGCGTGGGTGCTGAGAGCAAACTTCCCTCCGGCTCCGGACACCCTGCATTTGCAGGCGCTGGAGGCTGCTGGCTGCCATGCTGCCCTGTCCCGGCTCAGGGCTGGCTCCGTGTGTGCTCTGGGTGCTTCTGTCCCTGTCCCCGTATGCTYCTCTCCTGCCCCGTGCGGGTGCCCTGGGGCAGAAGCCAGCAGCTCCCTGTGGGGACCAAGTGCTGGGCTGTCGCCCACCCCTACAGCCTGGGGCGCAGCAGCCGCCTCACCGGGAGGACTCGCGACAGCTTGAATTACTGATGGGAGGCTAGCAGGGCGCAGCTGCGGCAGGGAGATGGGCAGGCTGCTTGGGTGGCCAGGCCCCTGCAATGAGGGTCCCACAGTCTCCCAAGGCCCCTGGGTGGTCGTGGCTGCACCGAGGTCTTCACCCATTTCCTGGTGCTGGGCACCAAGAGGGGAGCAGGGATGGACAGCAAGGACTCCTGCGCTGGCTTCCTGACCTTGCCTCAGCTTCCCTCTCAGCCAAACAGGGGGTGTGTCAGCAGCGAGGTGGAAATGCCAGCCCCTCGCCAAGCCCCAGCACTCACTCTGAATAACCAGGGGAATGTGCTGTGCTGGCTGGATCAGTCCATCCTGCCTGCCTATCTCAGCCACAGCTGGGCCTAAGCATCATGACTGTGACCAGGCAACTGCCTCCCATCTGGAGGAGGCACTGGGGACACTGCTCCACCCCCAAGAGTGGGACAGCCACATGACAGTGTGGCGGGGATGCCAGGGCTCGGGCAGAGGTGACCGCTGCAGTCCCCTGGCTTCGGTGACTGTGGGTGCCAGGATGCTGGGTGCTTCTGTCTGTGCCCCGAGGCTCCCTTCTGTGGTATGAGGTGCCCGAAGCCACATGGGTGGCAGTGCCAGCTGGGCTCTGCTGTCCCAGGCTCTCCAGGAGGGCTGGCAGGTGGCAGGAGCCATGGCCACACTGCACCCCACAGCCCCACCTGCACCCTTCATCCCCTGGGTTCCCACTGTTGCCTGATCGCCTCTCCCAGGGTCTCCAGGCGAGGCAGGAGCCAGTGAGCTACTGGGTGGGTGCTGCTGGTGGGCACCYCGTTGTGCTGACTGTGGCCTGTGGAAGCTGACCCCTGGGCTCTTCTCTTGCAGTCGATGCCTCCAGGAGACCCTGCTGAGCCCCAGCCTCCAGCATGTCTCAGCTCTCCTCCACCCTGAAGCGGTACGTSGACTCATCCCGCTATGCTGAGACCACCTACAGCAAGGTGCCCAGCGGCTACAGCTCCTACACCTCTTATGGATCCACCTTGGCCACATCCTATGCAGACAGCGACAAAATCGGCTTCAAAACCAGCTATCTGGCCTCCCCCCGGTACCACCACATGGGGCTGTCCCCAACCAGTGGCTATGACAGCAGCCGGCTGCCCCTGTACCCTGACTCCAGCATCCGCCTGAGCCCCACATACATCCGCACCCAGCCCCGGCTGACCAGTGGCGGGCTGAGTGGCGGTGCGTGCTACACCTTCGCGGGGACCCCCAGCAGCCCCCCAGGCTACCTGCCCACCACAGCGCCTCTCAGCCGTCGCAAATCCATCAGCCACTCAGACCTGGCATGGGAGTTTTCGGGGCTGCATGCCTCGGACAGCACCTACACGCCCACCCCCGGCTCCCTCAGCACCCGGGGCCGCCAGGAGCTCGGCACCCTGCAGGGTCTCTACCAGGCTGCTGCACACTCCGACTACGTCCGCAGCTACCTGGACAGCTACGGGAGGAAAAGCAGCCATGGCAGCCTCCCCACGGGCACCCTCAGCCCCTCACAGGCTGCCCTGCCGCCTTCAGGTACCCGCTGTGCCAGCCAGCCCTGCGAGAGGAACGATGGCTACTGCGACGTGCCCGCCCGGGACCCCACGGTATGTGGTGCCTGCTGGGGGCGGGGGACAAAGCTGTGCCTCAGTGGGTATGTATGTATGTGGTCCATGCCCGCTTGTGCTGAGCCAGGGAGCCTGAGGCACCTTGCATGCTCTCTCTGGGAATCTCGGTGCGTTGCTCCCCGGCTAGGTTTCTGCATCTGTGCCATGCAGGGCTGCTGCTGACCCTTCAAGCTGCCCTTGCTGGCACAGCAGTCCTGGGCCAGGGCTGCTGAGACAGCCGTGTGCAGGCAGGTGGGTGTTCTCTGAGGGGCAGTGCTTCTCGCTGCCTGCACCGCTGGGAGCACAGCTCACGGGGCTCCCCACGGGTGCCTTGCGGCTAAGGGTGCCCGTGTGCCGGCAGGAGTGTGCGCGCTGCACCCTTCTGCATGTGTGCGTGACAGTGGATGATGGCACGTGCGGGCAAACTCACACCGCCGTGCATGCAGACCTGCACGGGTGCACACCGTGCACCGTGTCCCCACACAGCTGACTGTGCCCACACCCCC
Organism: Oceanodroma leucorhoa; assembly: GCA_030449065.1. Lineage (NCBI taxonomy): Eukaryota > Metazoa > Chordata > Aves > Procellariiformes > Oceanodroma > Oceanodroma leucorhoa. Next base: position 5,401,280 of record JASVER010000066.1, read on the forward strand.
GGCCCTCTGCTCCCTCCCGGCCCCAGCCAAGTGCAGGGCCAAAGAGGGTTTCCTGCTGCCTCGTCCCAGCTAGAGAACGTGACATGACCGGGCTGGGCACTCGCCTGCTGGAGACACACAGCTGGCAAGGCTGGTTTGGCTGGTGCTGGCTCTGGCACAGTGACTCGGCGCCCAGCTGCCAGTCAGGTTTTTCACTGGTGCCCTGTGACGCCTGATCCCTGGCACAGTCTATTGCTGCCATCTCGGGGCCCTGTGCCCTAGCCCCCAGCATGGGCCGTGGCAGCCAGGGAAGCAGCAGTTTCTCTATGGCAGTGGCTGCTCTGTACAGCATCACATGTGGTGGCAGGCACTCGGTGCCCCAGGTATCAATCGGTGCTGCACCATCCCCAGAGCCTCAGCCTGGGCCGGGAGCAGGCATCACACACACAGCCCAGCTTGGGCACGCAGGGGAGCAGCCTGGTAATTTTCCACTCAGGTTTCCTTCCAAGTTCTGGTCAGGCTGTGCCTGTGTTATCTCCCGCTCTCTTTCCAGTCAGCCTTCATTCACCCATGGTGGAGGCCGGTCTGCCCCGGCATAGGGTCTGATCTGCCCTTTGCTTCCCTGCGGCTCTGTCCCACTGTCATCCACCAAACCAGGAGGATAAGGGCTGGAGGATTCTTTTCTGCTTCCCTGYGAGCAGCAGATCAAGCTCTTTCCCTTTCCAGCCAGTACCCCCACATCCCTCCCTGTGCCCAAGGGCCTGGGAAAAGGGCTATGGGAACAGCCTGGAGGTCTGGCCCATGCCCTTGGGCTGGGGAAGCACAGCCAGAGGCATGGAGTGRGGAGGAGAGGCGGACGCTCCTGCCTGCCACGTGCCTGCAGCTGGGGCTCAGCAGGAAAGGTCTCCCCCCTGTCCTTCTGGAGCCGCCCATCCCATTCCTGGCAGGGCTGGCTCCCCTCTTCCCTGTCCCTGGCACTCACCCGGGTTTTAAACACCCAYCAGAGCCCCCAGGCACGGGAGCAGGGGCAATGGAGGGGGTGAAGCATCGCACCCTGCTGCCAGCATCTCACCTGCCCCTTCCCCAGCACCCTCCACCCCAGAACCAGCTGCACCACATGCAGCGCCAGCAGCATCCTGCCCTGGTGTGGGACCCCCTGTGCCCAACCTGCCTGGTGCCTGGCCCYCAGTCCTGGGGCGAGGGAGCAGACTGGGGGGTCAGGGCGAGTGGAGGAGCGGTGCTGTGGAAGGGAATTCCTGCCTCCCCCTCCCACACCAGGCCCTGGTGGGGGGACCGAGGGGGGACCCAGCAGCCGCCGCCAGCCACAGGCATTCACTGAAGCCCTCGCCACCACTGCTAGGGCAGGGTCCCCACTTCCAGGTGCCCACACACTGCTCCGATGTGGGTGCCAGCCTGCTGCCATGGGACGGCCGTGGGGCAGCAGGGGCTGCCCTACTCCCAAACCGCAGCCTTGTGGTCTGCGTGCGAACACAGCCAAGGGCTTTCCAGCCAGGGCTGATGGGTGGCAAAGGGGAGCAGGGCTTGGCAGCTGGCACAGGGTGCTGGGGYGGGCACCTGTGCCGGGGCAGGCGGGGATGCTGGATTGGTGACACTGGCTTAGGTTTCCTTGGTACTTTGATGGGCASACCTGCTATTTTCCACTCCCGTGCTTTTTTCCCTCCCTTTCCCAAGCCAGGAAGCAAATGTACCGATCGTAAAACAGACTTGGGCGCCTGCGGTCGTGCCAGGTGCCGGAAACAAGCACATGTTGCAGCCCCAGTGCTGCCATTGGTTCTGCCCCATTACCCAGCCCCGAGGGCAGTGCCAGCAGCACCCAATTCTGCCAGAGCCAGGACATGGCAGGGCTGGCCCAGTGCCTCCTCCCACCCCTTCTTCCCCAGCCGCCTCCTGCCTTGCACCGCATGAACCACCATCCAGAGGAGTTTGCAGCCAGGAGGCGAGGGTGCCCACATTTATTTCKACCCACGCCATCACTTTGCGCCTCAGTTTACCATCCCGCGGGCAAAGGGAGGTGCGTGCAGCTGCAGTGAGTGGCTGTGCCTGCCGAGTCGCCGGCTCYGCGCAGGGCCGTGCTGGCTCCCGGGAAGGGCAGGCTGGCGGGGGACAGGACCGGAGCTGTGCCGCCCCATTAACCACCCTGGGTGAACATAGGGTCAGAAGGCCAGAGCCACCCACAAAATTGCCGGCAGCTCTCCACAGTCCCATCCTGAACAGCTGACGTCTCTGGCCTGCAGCCAGTCCTGGCCTTGCCTGCCTTCGCGATGCCAACCAGGCCTGTGGCAACCTCTGCCTGTGGCACAAGGTCACCACTGCAGAGGGGACAGCTGAGGGCAGGGAGCTGGCTCTGAGTGATGCCGTCCTGCCGGGGCTCCCCTTCTCTGCSCTGTTCCAGCCTTGCCCTGAGAGCCTGCATGCTGCTCTGACTGGAGGGGAATTTGGTCCTTGGCGCAGGGTGCCCAGTGTCACCAGGGCACGAGGTTCGGCACGGTATGTGGCTGAACACCACCCCTCTTGCCGTGGAACCGGCTCTGCCAGCACGGTGCATCCCCAGGGAGAGTGCTGCAGGAGCACCCTGCACAGTGCTTGGGGCAGGCTGTGCACCGGGACAAATCCTGTCCCCAGGCCACCCAGCGGGCTGCAGGGCAGGGCGGCCGGGAGCCCTGACTGGCGTGCGCAGCACGGGTACAGCGGTACACCCACTGGGGAGCTGTGCCGCGGCTCCGGGGCCCAGGATGCGATCTGCAGGGCCTGCGGGAGCACGCTGCAGGGCMCCCACGCTGTCTGCGCGAGGCGGTGGGGTGCGCACCCCTGCGTGTGTGGTGTGTCCCTGCGTGTGTACAGTGTACACACTGTGGGGTGTGTATATATATATACACACATGCGCGCACACGCAAGCGGGGATTACGACAAGCATCCTGTTGTGATGCAAAAGGCAGATGAATAACGCTGCAAGATGCCTCCTCAGATATTTTTGCTGGTGCCAAAAATAGTCTCCCTCCCTTCCCTCCCAGTCAGCCCCTCCACTGGCTGTGCCGAACTCACGCCGCGGACAGGGGAGGCTGCATCTGCAGCAATTAGGATTCAAACAGCAGCCACTGGCTCTGGCTGGGAGTGTATTTGTGGGGGCTGGCATGGGAGGAAAGGAGCCTCTGCTCAGTGCCTCCAGCCCCCTTGGTGAGGCTGGAGACTGTGGCTGTCCTCAGAGCAGCCCGACTGCACTCACTGCCTCGGTCGCCCATGGAAATTTCCCTGAGTGGGCGGGTAAGACACCTGGGCACACACAGCAGTCGCAAGCCTCCGTAGCTCGCCCTGCTGCAGTCAGAGGGGTGAAGCAGAGGGAGACGCAGGACTGGGACACAGGGGACACAGGACACCCGGGCTCCCTGCCAGCCTCCGTATCTGCCCTTGCTGCAGAAAAAGAGCCGGAGCCCTGCCCGCTCCGTGCCTCAGTTTACCCAGCACTGAGAGGGGAGGCACCAGATGGGGTCTTTGCTGCACACAGGATTTGGTGGGAGTTTTTCCCCAGTGAAGGAAGGAAGGCACTGAAATACCCTCTGAGCTCAGTGCCAGTGCATCCCCCAAAGAGTGGGGTATGCACTGTCTGCTGTTGCTCAGTGCCCCCAAAATGGCACTGCCCAGGAGCCCAGCACTGGCCCTGCAGGTGCCCCACTGCACTGCCCAGGAGCCCCACAACCCTCTCAGACAGCCCTCGGCCCCTCTCTGGGTACAGGCACCCTATGCACCTACATGCTGTGGGAGTGCCCCAGTTTTACGGAGGCAGTTTTGGCAAGTGACCCCCAGCTGGGGCAGACCCGCTTTCTGCCAAGTGCCCGCCCAGCTCTCGGGCCAGCGCTGTGCTGGCAGCACAGCACGCCCGGGGCCGGGGAGCCAGTCCCATCTGCCCTGGTCCCCCAGAGCCGGGAGCACGGGGGAGTTCTGGGGGAGCAGGCGCTTCTCCGGCTGCTGCTTTGCACTAAGTGCCTTATTGCCCCCGTGATGCCAGCGTGGTGCCGGTGTCGGGAGATGGGCACCCCGGAGCTCAGGGAGCACTGCTGCCGAGAGCTGCGGGGCTGCGGGGTGGAGGGGGTAGAGGGCTGCACCGGGGTGCTGCCCGCATCCTCCCCAGCGGCCCCACGGTGCCGGGGCCCTGCCGCCGCCACGGGGTTGGCGTGCCGGGAGCACGGCTCACGAACACAGCCGCCCCTCGCGGGCCCCCTTGGCTCACAGCTCAGCTGTACCACGCGGTGCGGCGGGGGCTGGCCGTCACAGAGCCCGGCTGCCGCCTCTCCACCCATTTGATGTCAGAGCTGCTCAGGTGCCGCCAGCCCCAGAGCCGGCACCGGCTCCGGCACCGCACGCCTGAGCACAGCGGTGCTCCAGCGAGGCCGGGCGCCTGACCCCGTGCCCCAGGCCTCAGCTGGCCTGAGGCGAGGGTGCCCACCCGGCTCCCCCTGGCATCCCCCTGTCTGCGGCTGGCCCTCGCCATCTCACCTTGCCCGTGAGGGCCATCATGAGGGACTCCTACACAGTGACGCTGCCCGAGGAGCCCCCCGCGCTCCCCGACCTTCACAAGGACCTGCGTCCCCGCACCTCCATGCCAGGGTCCCTGCTGGTCTCCACCTTCGTTGGGCTCGTCCTCAACAAGACCAAGGTACGAGCCTTGCAGCTGCCCACAGCCCCTGCCCTCCGGCCTGGGGACAGAGAAGGGGGTGCGGGGAGGGGGCTGCCCCTGCCCTCACCGGGGAGCATGGCATACCCTGTGGCATCCCCCTTGCCAGAGGATGGGGTGCCTGGGGGTGGGTGCCCATCCCGGCTGGCCGTGGGGCCAGGGTGCCCCCCCCCGTCTCCTGCAGAAGGGGCAGGGAGCAGATGAAAGCACGTGTCAGGACGCCTGGGTCTCTCTTCCAGCCCTGCCCCTGGGATGACCTTGGTCAAGTCCCCGTGCCCCAGCCTACCCACTGCAAGGAAGGGGCTCCTGGCCATGCTAGCCCCTTGACAGTGTCACCGGGCTGAGCTTGGCTGTCCTCGGAGCCGGGCAGGTCTCTCCCTGCAGGGACGGCAGAGGCAGGGGGCAGGGAGGGCAGGGTCTGGGCACTTACGTAAGTCTGGCTGCTCCAGCTCTCCTGCTGCCACTTGGCATGTGGACCCGGATGGGGCAGGACAGTCCAGATCTTGTCCCCTGTCCCCTGTCCCCATCCCCTGTCCCCCGTCCCCCTCCTGCAGTGCAGCCTCAGGGACTCCCCAGCTGCCGCTGCGTGAGCCAGCTCTCCTTCGCCACCTCCGAGCAGCACCGTGTCCTAGATAAAGCCCCGGATGGGCAAGGGGGATTAGCTAGAGTTGAGTCACCCAGGGGAGGGAAAACCGGGGGGGGGGAATAAGACCTCGGTGCACACAGGCTTGTGCCACGGTATGGGGGCACCTGGTGGGCCCCCCACCCCAGCCCCAGCCCTCCCCTGGGGTTGCTCCGGCCTCTGGGAGGGCAGCCCAAGTCCTGGCCTGGCCAGGCAGTGGGTGAGTGCCCGGTCTGCGGAGAGGTTTGCACCCACATTGGCGGGACACTCCAGTCCCTCCTGGCACATGGCGGGAGCTGCCCAACCAGGGCAACTGGATGAGCAGCGTCCTGGTGGGGATGGCTGGGGCACATTGGGGCAGCTCCCAGGAGTTGCTGCTACCCCCCCTGGCGCTGTGACCTTCCCTGCAATGGGCGTGGGGACATGAGCAGCAAGCCCTCAGGGGGTCAGCCCCTTCAAGGGATGTAGGCTGTTGGGACACAGACCCACCTCTCCTGCTGCCTGCTTGGCCCCGTCTGCTCAGGGACCAGAGCCAGGCCAGCTCCTCCAGCTGCGATGTGGCACTGACCCGCCAGAGCCTGCTGGCACCCCTCACCCGGCTGAGCCTGCCCTCTGGCCTGGGGGTCCCCACCAGGGGATAAGTGGTGGGGTTGCCTGGCACTTTTGCACAGCCACCCRCCGGCACCGAGTGCCACAGCCAGCCATGGCTGGGGACACCGCTGGGCACTGAGGGGGCACTCGCATGGCACACAGGGTACGCGGTCAGCCCAGCAGAGCTGTGTGCGCCTGCACAGGGTGGCCGAGTCCCTGCTGGTGCTGGTCCCCCCTGCGGTGGGTGATGCCTGCACCGTCGCTAAGGAGCACGTGTAACTGGATCTGGGTTATTTTGGGCTGCTGTCAGGGCTGGGTGCTCAGCACCTCCCACACACACACCAGCTGCTGCTATTTTGGAGCTGCTGGGCCCCCTCCCCTCCTCTCCTCCTCCCCCTTCTCATGCCCGGGGTGGGCAGCTGGGGCGTTTGCCTGAGGATCCTTAAAACTTGGTCAAGCTGGGGGACCCCATAAGCCCTGTTGGCCCCCCACCCTGCTCCAGGCATGGCTCTGGGGAGGTTTGCCCCGCCACTACCCTCTGTGCCAGGCTCGCATGCAGAGCTGGGAGCAGGACCCCTGGACTCCCACCACTCATCCCCACCAGCACCCAGTCCCCCACGCTAGGACAGAGGTGGGCAACCCTGTGGCCCCCCCCAGACCCCTCCGCACTCTCGCTCTCTCCAGCAAAGAGTGTCGATGCCTCCCGGCCCCAGCGCTCAGCTGCCCATGCCCATCTCTGCTTGGCGTGAGCCTGCCCAGCTCAGGGAGTACCTGGGGCCCTGGGAGAGCCCCATGGCACAGGTGCAGCACAGCCAGGCCAGCGAGCAGTTGGGGGGGCACCACTGGGCATGCAGCCCCGTCTCTCGGGCTGACTGCTGCAAGGCTGGGCTTGCACTTTCCCGGGTGGACTTTATCCTGCAAAACAGCTGTGCCAAAGTCTGGGCTGCGCTTGTGCAGGGTGTCCTGGACGGGACACCCAGCGTAGACAAGGCAGGCAGCAGCGGGGCACCGTGCACCTCCTGCAGCCATGGGGCAGGCACGGGGCACTGCCACCCCCCAGCTTCCCCGAGGCACAGGCCTGGCAAGGGGGGGCAGCAGGGGCGGCTGGCCTGGCCTGCAGTCTAGGGCACGAGGCAGCAGTGTTGCCAGGCAGGGAGGACTTTAAGCCCTGCGCGTTGTCCTGGGCCAGGGAGCCGAGCAGCAGCAGCCAGGGAAGCAGGATGGGGCAGGCCAGCTGTAGCTTCCTGCCGGGTCCTCAGCCACAGTCCTGCGTGCAACTGGTGCAGAGAGCAGCTGCAGTGCTGGCTCTGCCCACGATGCCCACAGCTGATGGGGCCTCTGCTTGCACTTGAGGGTCTGCTCCACGTGGATGCCCGTAGCACCATGGCCTCAGTGGGCTGCCCACAGGCACAGCCAGCCTGTGCCGGGCACTGTCTCAGGCCAGTTCCCTCTCTTTGCAGAGCTCCAAGGCGGTGCAAGGGTTGACCGGCCTGCGAAACCTCGGCAATACGGTGAGTGCTTACCCAGGCACATGGCTGTGCGGCCCCAGCTCACACCGTGCTCTTCTGCGGGCACATCTGTGCGGCAGTGGGGAGCCCTGTCCCTTCGCCTCGCCCCCAGCACCCACACTCTTGCCCCGGCAGCTCCCTGCACCCCACTCCCGACAGTGCTGGCTGAGGAAGGGGTTCTCGTGCTCTGCACTGCTTTGTCCCTATCCTCTGCCCACCCGCCCCAGGTGTCCCCCTGCCACCGCCTGCCTCCCTCTGCCTCCCGTTGCCATGGTTTTCTCTTCTGCCTCCCCCAGTGCTTCATGAACTCCATCCTGCAGTGCCTGAGCAACACCAAGGAGCTGCGGGATTACTGCCTGCAGAACCAGTACCTGCGGGACCTCAACAACAACAGCCGCATGCGCACCGCGCTCATGTCAGGTAACCGTCAGTCACAGGCCCCTGGCTCCGCACCCTGCGCGGCTTCCCTGCAGCACATCCCTGCAGCACATCCCTGCAGCACATCCCTGCAGCACACCCTTGCTCCCCTGGGCCACCCCATGTCCTGGGGGACCCCCGCCCAGAGGTCGGTGCTTCTCCCCAGCCTTGCTGGGGCAGGCACTGTGCTGTGGGTGTCCAGCCATTGGGAGGATCAGGTCCTCTCTCCAGAGGGGCCGGGGCCGGCCACAGGGGCCCCAGCGTGGGGTGCTGAGCTCTCCCCTGGAGGGCACGGTAATGCCACGCCACCAGGCTGGCCGGGGCCAGCTGTGCCGCTGACCTGCTTGTCTGCCCACAGAGTTTGCAAAGCTGATTCAGCTGCTCTGGACCTCATCCCCCAATGACAGTGTGAGCCCCTCCGAGTTCAAGACGCAGATCCAGAGATATGCCCCCCGCTTCGTTGGCTACAAGTAAGGGGTGTTGGTGCGGGGATGGCAGGGGGAGCGGAGCCCCTGCCACCACTCACCAGCCGTGCCCCGTGTCTTGCAGCCAGCAGGATGCACAGGAGTTCCTGCGGTTCCTCCTCGACGGGCTGCACAGCGAGGTGAACCGTGTGCTGGTGCGGCCACGGGCCAGCACAGACACCCTGGACCACCTCCCGTAAGTGCTGGCTGGGGCGGAGGCAGTGGAAGAGCCCCATGGATGACCTCGCTGCCGGCAAGCCCAGCCCAGGGACTGTGACCATGCGGGTCCCTCTGGGCTGGGTCATGGGGGCCGGCGTCCCCCCAGGCCTCACTCAGTTCCCCATCTCTTGCAGTGACGATGAGAAGAGCCGCCAGATGTGGAGGAGGTACCAGGAGAGGGAGGACAGCCGCATTGGCGGTGAGCAGGAGTGTGGGGAGAGGAGGGCAGGACTGGGCTGGGAGCGGGGCTGGCAACCGGGGGTCTCACGTGCTTTGTCCCATCCCCATCAGACCTCTTCGTTGGGCAGCTGAAGAGTTCGCTGACCTGCAGCGAGTGCGGCTACTGCTCCACAGCCTTTGACCCCTTCTGGGACTTGTCCCTGCCCATCCCCAAGGTAAGGGGTCCCCACCGGCCCCCAGCCCCCTGCCCCACACACCCTGTCGCTGACATGTGCTGTGCTCCCACAGAAAGGCTACGGGGAGGTGACCCTCATGGACTGCCTACGGCTTTTCACCAAAGAGGATGTGCTGGATGGGGACGAGAAGCCGGTACGGGGCGTGGGGGCGTGGGGCACGGTGACAGGTGGGCTTGCCTTGGTACAGGCTGGGTCCCTTTCCCTCCATGCCTCTGTTGCCAGGACTGTGGGCTCAGTGCCCGGTGGGGCTGGCCTCTGCCCTCACCCTCCTGCTCCTGCTGTTTGTCTCCCACAGACATGTTGTCGCTGCAAAGCCAGGACGAGGTGCACAAAGAAATTCAGCATCCAGAAGTTCCCCAAGATCCTGGTGCTTCGTATCCTTCAGGCAGAGGGATGGGGCCAGGGGGTGCTGGTGGGGGGGCAGGCAGTTCTTTTCAGGCTCCCCTTTGTCCCTCGGCTCCTTGACATGCCCCCCCAGACCTGAAGCGCTTCTCAGAGGCCAGGATACGAACGAGCAAGCTCACCACCTTCGTCAACTTCCAGCTGAAGGACCTGGACCTCCGGGAGTTTGCCTCGCAGAGCTGCAGTGAGTGCCGGGCCCGGTGTGGCTCCAGCCCAGCCCCGGGCTCCCAGTGGTTCCTGACTGGGTCCCTCATGTCCCCCAGGGTGCTGCAGCCTCGGCAGGTGGCAGAGGCACGGGGGGTGGGAGCCACAGACATCCAGGGTGCSGGTCCCTCCCGGCCCCAGCTCCGTACTGGCATGTTGGGGGGCAGCAGGGCAGCAGCTGGCACGGCTGAGCACTGCCCTCGCTCCCCACAGACCACGCTGTTTACAACCTCTATGCCGTCTCCAACCACTCGGGCACCACCATGGGGGGACACTACACCGCCTACTGCAAGAGCCCCATCTCCAGCGAGTGGCACAGTTTCAACGACTCCCGGTGAGGCTGCACATGGGACGGGTGGGTCAGGGTGAGCGGGGACCCCCTGCCCAGGGCATCCCAGTGCCTCGTCCCCATTGCTCACAGCACATCTCCCCATCTCCACAGTGTTACCCCGATGTCATCCAGCCACATCCGCAGCAGCGATGCCTACCTGCTCTTCTATGAGCTGGCCAACCCGTCCTCCCGCATGTAGCCAGCCCTGCCTCCCTGGGGACCACTGTGCCACCCCTCAGAGCCGGCTCCTCCAGGTTTCAGCCATTTGCCCCCCAGGTGCAAGAGGGAGGTGAAGAGGAGAGACCCTGAGGTGGCTGCAGCAGAAGGCTGGAGGCGGCCAGGAGCAGACCCTGGGCAAGGACACCCCAGCTCTGAACTCAGGAGGGCAGCCCACGGCAGGGCAGGGCCCAGGCAGCTCAGGCACCTCCTGGTCACTGGCATTTGGTTTTTACCTTGGGGTACGTTTTAGTTTCTTTCCTTTTTTTTTTTTTTTGTTGGTGTGTAATAAAAATACTGAGCAAGGGACTCTGTGGGCATGGGGCTGCCTGCCCCATTGACTCAGCCAGGACCTCTGCTCCCCTGGGGGAGCACCCAGAGCTGGGGACTCAGGAGAGCCTCCTGCATCCCTCCTGGCCTCTTGGCACTCCCATTCTGCTTGGTCATCCCAGAAGATTCATGAACTTCTCCCAGCCTCCTCCTGGCACTTCCGAACCTGCTGGCAAAGGACCCTGGCCCTTCAGTTGCCTCCATCCTGTCTCAGGCAGCATGTCCCCACCAGCTGCCCCACGCACACTCCTCAAAGCAGCCTGAGTTCAGGCCCAGACTCACGGACAGGAGGGAGGAAAACATTTTGTGGAATTTATATGTATTTATAGTGGACTTCGCTCAACCTGGAGCACCCTACTGCTTCCTGGCTCTCCAGAGACTTGTGCCGGGGGATGCTTTGGGTGTGTTTTTACCTGCCTCCTCATACGACGGTGCCTTAAACCATTTAGGGGAGCAGGAGGCCATTGGGGTTGCACAGGAATGTCCATCCTGCAGAGGAGAGGGAAGGGAGGACAGTGGCTTTCCGGGACCATCTGCAACTGGGGCTTTCTTCTCCCTGCGACCAGGAGCCCCCCTGGGTGCCCGGGGATGTGCGTCCCCACCCGCCCTGCTGCTCTGTCCTCCAGCTAGCAAACGCCAGTGGCCTTTTTAGCCTTTTCTTTAATTTATTATCTTCCCCACCCTGCCTCTCCTGAGGTGCAGTGGGAGGAGAGATGGGCCCGACCCAGCACAATCCCAGTCCCAGCCTGCAAGGCAGCTATGTCCAACCCAGCAACCCGTCCTGCTTCACCCTTGCTGGCCCTGCGAGCACAGGCTGAGCATTCTCGTGCCATGAGCATCCCACCCAGCCCAGGGCATCCCGGCAGGGCTTGGGAGAGGGCAAGCCAGGATGGAGGGGCTGCCCGCGGCAGGTTCCGGACTGGGGCAGCATTGCTGCTTGGCAGGTGGCTTGTTTACTGTGTAAGCAAGATGGGTGGGAAGTGTCTCATACAAGGGAGACTCGTGCAGGAATAAATTTTAGCTTGAACAGAGCGCTGTGTACATGTGCTTGTCTCTGGGCGGGCAGACGAAGGACTGTGGCTTCAGCAGCAGGAGGGAAACTGCTACCGGTGCCAGAGCAGCCTGCCCRTCCGTGGCTCCAGAGGCCCAGGAGCACCCGTGCCCCGAGGCTTGCCTGGAACAAGGGAGATGTGGGTGCAGGCGGCAGCCCCGCTCCTCCAGCCACCAATGGTGCCCGGAGGCAGAGGGAGCCTTTCCTCCTCCTCCAGCCCTGCAGAGCTCCCCAGTGCCCATGCTCTTCCCCCAAAGCCTCTGAACAATGGCCCCTTTCTCCCCTGCTTAGGGATGGAGACGGGCACCGAGGCATTAAGGGGCAGCGGGAATGCAGGTGGCGGGCCTAAGGCACCCAGTGGCAGGGAGGTGCAAGGGAGGGAGGGACACATTCAGCCCGGGCTCCCCAGCACAGCCCCTTCAGTGCCGCCCTGCACCGGTGGGGAGCCCAGAGGCAGCAGGCAAACCAACGGTCCCTCTGTGCACTCAGAAGCAGGGTCCCCGGTGGGACAGGCTGCTTCTTCCCCTTTAAGAAGCCGGTTCTCCACGCCAGAGCCTGACCTCGGCATCCTCAGCTGAGCTGGATTAACGGGGCGAGGGGGAAGGGGCCTGCAGAGGGGACTGGGGCCGTTGGCCTCCCGGGGCTCCCCGCACTCGCAGCGCGGCAGGCATGGCCCTCTGGGCTCCGTGGGGTCCGGCGCCGGGGCGGCACGTGTAGGCACAACTGGCGCTGCCACCGCCTCTGTCCCGGTGTGTGGAGCGGGGGTCCCCACGCCCCCCCAGGGCCTATGGGGGCAGCTGGGGAAGAGCGGGTGGTGGGGCAGGCGGCTGTGCCAGGGGGCAGAGCGCGCTGGGGAGGCTTTTAGCCAGGCTGCACTGGGAATCGCCCGCCGCAATGAAAGACTTCACCGAAATCACGCTTTGCCCCGAGGCTCTGGACCACAGCAAGGTAGGGCTGGGTGTGTGGGTGCCGCCTAGGGGTCCCCGCCTAGCCACTCATGGGTCCCCGCAGCGTGCTCCCCGTGGTGCCACCCACACTCACTCTCCCGCAGACGGAGTTCTGCAACCCTGTCTTCGAGGGCGACGAGTCCCGGGCAGTGCCAAGCGCCGAGCACCCGCCAGACGAAGATGGGACCAGCCCCGTGTCGCCCCGGGACAGCCTCGGTACCAGCCTGGGGGTTCGTACATACGCCCCTGTCCACGGGGCTGCCAGAAGCAGCCATGCGTCTGGGAGCGGGGTGGGGGGACAAGCTCCCCGCAGGGGTCCGAGGCCAGTTACGGGACCCACTAGCACCCCGGGGACAAGAGGTCGGGACGTGCCCAGCCGGGGCTCAGCCAGCCATGCAGGGAGATGGCAGGGTGGGGGTATGGCTAGCAGCACCCCGGCTCTGCCCGCTTTCCTTGCCCTCCCGCAGGCCAGCAGTTCTGGGGCCAGGCAGGCTGGCGGTACCACACCGACTGCAAGTTCACCTGGCTCTGCGTGGCTCTGATGAGTGCCATCCTCCTCTTCCTCATCGCCCTCCTGCTGGGCATCATCATCCACCGTGAGTACCCAAGCAGGGAGGGCTGGGGGACAGGCTGTTACCGTGGGGTGGGGGACACAGAACTGGCTCAGAGCGGGAGAGGGGCACAGTGAGGGTATCCATCCTCCCAGAGTCTGCCCATCGTGGGGAAGAGAGTGACCCCATGCATAGGAGCAAGGAGGATCTCCACCTCCCTGGGACGTGGCAAGGTCACTGGACCCTATGAGAGCTGTCTGGGGTCCGCTGGAACCTGCACATKTGTGGGGTAGGGTGGGAGCAGAGGACATGAGGCTGGGTGGGCTTCCTAAGCTCCTTCCCCACACTGTAGCCGTTTCTCCCTGCTGGGGCTGAGCTATCCCTGCTCTTCCCTGGGCACAGAGCTGACGTCCCCGCAGCCACCCGGTGCCCCAGCTGCAGCCCTGCCTGCCCGTGGCACTGCCACCACCACCGCAGCACCCACACAAAGGGACCCCCCGGCCCTCAAAACAGCTGCCAGCCCAACCCAGAGCCGGCTGCCCACARCCGGCACACCAGCACCGGGTAAGTCCCACGTGGGGCAATGTGCCAGGACGGCAGTGCCCTGCAGCACTAGCTCATGCCCACGTTGTTGCCCCATGCAGCCTGTGGTGGGACCCTGCGGGGCCCCGAGGGCTCCTTCAGCTCTCCCAACTACCCCGGCCCCTACCCGCCCGACACACTCTGCATCTGGCGCATTGAGGTGGGCCCCGGCCTCGCCATCCAGCTGAAGATGGAGACGTTCAGCGTGGAGGGCACTGCCTCCTGCCTCTTCGACCGCGTGGAGCTCTATGAGGAGCAGGGGGCTGGCGGCATGGATCCTGCCCCAGCTCGGGGGGGCCCAACCAGGTAGGGCCCCTCGCACCCAGCGAGCGTGGTGGTGCAGTGGGGAGGGGGCAGCATCTCCAGGGGCGAGCAGTGTCACCCCTTGTTGTGCCCCCAGGTTTTGTGGCAGCGTGGCCCCCCCAACCTTCAACACCAACTCCAACCACCTGCGTGTCACCTTCRTCTCTGACAGCAGCGTGGGCGCCCCAGGCTTCAGCGCCCGCTACCGCGCCGTGGCCCCCAGTGAGAGTGAGTACCCCCKCCCCCGGGCACTGCCAGGACTCCTCGCTGTGGGCAGACAGTGGGTAGTGCCAGCGGGTCTCCCATAACGYCCGGGGCACTGGGCAGGGGAGGGTGCCCAGTGGGACACCACCGCCAGCCTGGCCATCTCTGCCTGCGCTGCAGAGAGCTGTGCCTGGGATGAGCACTTGTGCGACCAGGGGCTCTGCCTCCACCTGGGCTTCGTCTGCGACGGCTTCCACGACTGCRTGGACAAGAGTGATGAGGCCAACTGCAGCCTGAAACACAAAGGTGGGCCAGCCCCCCGCCTGCAGCCCACAGCCCTCGCAGGACCCAGCCAGAGGGCACGGCAATGGGCAGTAGGAGGCAGGGGCGGGGGAGTGGGGAGATGGGGTGAAGGGAGAGGGGCAGGGGGTAAAGCTGCATGTGTGTGTGTCCCTCCAGAGTGCGGGGGGCCTCTGACCGCCTTGGAGGGGCACTTCTCCACCCCRAACCATCCCCAGCCATACCCACACCAGCAGGTGAGAGAAGGGATGCTGGCAGGATGGAGGCGGGAGGAGGATGAGGGTGAGGGTGGGCAGGGAGGAAGGCAACCTCCCACCGGGGAGAGCTGGGGGTGCCCCTGCCCGGTTTCACGGGTGTCGCCGGCTGCCCCCTGCCCTACAGCTGTGCCTGTGGCAGATCTCAGTGCCCGTGGGCCACGTCATCAACCTGCACTTCCACAACTTCAGCCTGGAGTCACATGAGGACTGCAGCTTCGACTTCGTGGAGGTGCACGACAGCGCAGGCACTGGGGCCGCCAGCCTCATGGGCAGGTACAGGCASACCCCTGGTATCTCCGGCCCTGCTGCACCAGCCTGGGTGCACTGGGCTCCCGTGGCTCAGCTGGAGAAACTGAGGCACAGGGCAGGCTGGTGAGGAGGAGCCACTGGAGGACAGGGTTTGGGGAGGTGCTAGTTGGCCCCRCTGCCCACCCTGACCCCATCCCTCGCCCCATGACCTCGGCAGGTTCTGCGGCCACCAGCTGCCACCCACCCTGACCTCCTCACGTCATGTCATGACCATCCTCTTCGTGGCAGACGAGGGAGTAGCAGACGACGGGTTCTTCGCCACCTACCAAGCCCACAATGCCACAGAGAGTAGGTAGCCAAGCAGGGGTGCAGGCTGCCCAGAGGGGCTGTGCAGTCACTGTCCTTGGGGGTTTTCAAGGCCAGACTGGATAAWGCCCTGGAAAAAACTGCTCTCACCCCATAGCTGACCCTGCTTGGAGCAGGAGGTTGGGCTACAGGCCCCTGGGTTCYCTTCTCACCTGAATTACCCAGTAACCCTATTGATCCTAGCCATGGGGATGTGGCCTGGAAGAGCTCACCTGCACACAGGCACAATCCATCRCCTGAGGGCTGCCGCTAAAAAACCCCGGGAATTTGGGATCCCCCTAAGCTGGGCCAGCGATGGTCCCCTATCAGCCGTGGCTGCCAGGTGGCAGTGCTCTGCAACCACTCATCAGGATGTSCCCTGGCCAGTGACCAAGAAGAGCGGAGACAGGGGTGGTCAGCAYGGGAACAGGCTGGCTCCCAGCAGGGAGGCCAGCTGCCCTCGGCACGACCCGGGCCACGGCCAGCCTGCTCTCTGCCCGTGCCCATGCCCGAGCCCATGCCCTGCCGTGCTGGCCCCTCTCATCTTACAGAGACCTGCAGCCCCACAGAGTTTTCCTGTGGAAATGGTGAGTGCCGGGCACTGGAGTCCGTGTGCGACGGCTGGCATGACTGCCCCGACGGCACCGACGAGCTGAACTGCACTGGGGTCTCCTACCCAGCCTTCGGTGAGTGCCACCCCCAGGTGCTCCACTCAGCACTCAGCCCCCCCCGAGCCCACCTGATCTGGGAGACATGCTGGCAGCTGCCCTGTGGCTMACATCAGCCCAAGGCATACCTGGTGGGCATCACTGCTGCTATAAGAAGTGAAGCACCTTGCCCTGTTGCAGGGTCTGTCTGTGAGCCTGTGGAAGTGGAGATGTGCCTGGGGCTGGGCTACAATGCCACCTCCTTCCCCAACATCTGGCTGGCCATCCCAGACCAGGAGGGAGCCGCCGAGGTGCTGCAGGACTACCAGGTGAGCTGCCCAGGGGCTGCCCGCCGGTCAGCCCGCACCACACTACRCCATGCCACACTCACCGCCACTCTCCCGCAGATGCTGATGGAACTCGCCTGCTACCAGCACCTCCGCCTCCTCATCTGCAGCCTCTTTGTGCCCAAGTGCACCCCAGATGGGGGTGTCCTGCAGCCCTGCCGAGCCGTGTGCCTGGCTGCCGAGCTGCGGTGCCAGCAGTCCCTYGGCCTCCTCGGCATCCTCTGGCCCATCAACTGCAACATCCTGCCCGATTCCAATGATCCCATAGAGTGCTTCCAACCCTGACCCAGCAAGAGAAAAGGAGCAGGGGCTGAAGCAGCCTGCCCAGAGCCGCTCCCCCACCCCAAATGTCCCGCCCATCCTCCTCCTGTTGCAAATACCCAGCTGCTGGGGTGGCTCCCATCAGCAGCACCCCATTGCCTRGCTCCTCACCTGCCCTGGGCTCAGCCCCTCTGCTCAGCGCTCAGCTCAGTGCCCGGATGCTGTGGGCTTGCCCACAGGACCAAGTCCTTAGAGAGCAGGTGCCGCTTCCCAGCCTTGCTACAGGGAAAGGCTTGTGCTGGAGGGGCTGTGCCCACAGGTTGCAGTTGTGCTGGGGACACCACGCAAAGTCCCCCTGCRAAGTAGCAGGACAGCGGCAAGAGGCTTGGGCGCTGCCTCTCCATCCTCAGCCAACCCCAGGCATGTTGGCCAGAGCTGAGCATGGTTCCCAGCCCACTTCTCTGTCATCCTCTCCAGCCTGTGCACCGCCTCTTTCCACAGCCCTCAGGCAGCTGCTAGCCTAGCAGGGGAAGGGTTAATGGTGCTGAAATGGAGCAAGGCTGGGCTGAGGTGAGCCWGGCTGCAGGCAGAAGAGCCCAGGGCTGCCCATGTCCTGCAGCCCAAAGCCAGCAGAATAAACAGCGTGAGCAGCTGACAAACCTGACGGAGCAGGTGGCTCATTTGGGGAGGGTCCGTGTGTAGATCCTGCCACATCCCAGGGGAAACTGAGGCATGGGCCAAGGGAAGGAAGCCAGGGCTGGGGGGGTGGGTCTGAGCAGGAATGGAGGGGCACAGGGGAGACTGCCTGGCTGCAAGGGGGAACAGGCTGCTGGCTGTGTCCTCGATGGGCTGGGGGGCTTGCAGGACCCCAGGGAGATGGATGGGTCTCAGAGGGGTCAGGCTAGCAGCCCCATGGTGCAGGGAGGGGATCCTGCCCCAGCAAGGATCCTGCTGGCTGAGCTGGCCGTGCTGGCTTCAGGCCACCCTGATGGCCACAGGCCTGGCAACACCCCGCAGCCACAAACAAGCTCCCAGCTGGCCAAAAACAACAGCCCCTTCACACCTTGGGAGAGACGAGCCAGGCGGCTCCCTGCCAGCACCCAGCCTGGTCCCGGGCATCCGGGGCAGGAAGGCTCAGCCGGCAATGTCACCCACTGCTGCGGGCACCAGCACAGGGAGGAGAAAGCCAGCAGTGCCGGCACGCTTCCTGCTGCCCTCTTGCACCCTGAGCGTGTGGGAAAGTCCCCTGCCCAGCTGGGGTTACTGGGAGCAGGACCCATTCCAGTCAGCACCACTCTGCCCTTGCAGCTAGCACAGGACCACCGTTCCTGCACCGCCACGCCTGYTCAGGGGGCTCGAGCCCACCTGGCTCCTTCACTCCCTGGATGTCCCAGCTGCTGCAAGCTGGCTGCAGGGCATGGGGACTCCCCCCAGCCACAGGACCGCCCCACCGCTYGGCATCTGATGGTGTCCCTTGGATGCACTCGGTGCTGGAACAAGTTAAAGGCAAGCTAGGAGTGTCTTCGAAAGCCCKGCAAGGTCCCAGCTTTGCTGCGTGCCCCGTGGTTCCCTAGGGCTAGCCCTGCTTCYTGGCATGGCTGCAGTGCTGCTCTGCCTGCGCTTCCACCCGCCTGCTGCTGCCTGGCACATCCCTGCCCGCTCAGCCCCACACGCTGCCTCCAGGCCCTGTGCTGGTACCCCCCAGCTGGCTCCCGCAGCTCCCCGCGGGTGCTCCCAGCGCTGGCACTGCCAGCCTGTGTGCRCCCTGCCGTCCCTCTTGCCTCAGCCCCGCTGCCGGGGACAGCCCCGAGGCTGCCAGTCGGGGGACCAGCACGCCCCGAGGGCTCCCTCTTCCTTCTCCCACTCCAAACCTGCCTGCCTGTCCTGGGTTTCTCTCCCTTGGCCTTTCTCTTCTTCCGCTTTCACTCTGCTGCCTGTTTTCTCTCGTTTCCCTTCCCTCCGTCCTGCTGCCCRGGTGCCCAGATGTGTTCAGCCAAGGTGGTTTGCAGCCCATGCCTCCTCTCCCTTTGCCAGGCTGTTTTTCTCGCTCTCCCTTCCCCCTGCTTACAGCACTTCTGACACCATGGGATTATTTTTCTTTTTCCCCTTGTCTTGTAGCTTTTGGCTCCCAAGGCCCTTGATTTCCTTTGGAGTTTGGGAGGAGAGATGTGCGGAGGAGGAGGGGGGTGGAGAGGCTGCCTCTCCTAGGGCCTTCGTCAGAGCGAAGTGGTCAGGAAGAGCCGCAGCCCTTCGACACTGGAGAGCAGTGAGGCGCTGGGGCAGGAGCCACGGGATCGCAGTGAGTGGGGCTACCCAGCTCCGTCCACCCCATGCCGGGGGGAGCTGGGACTCGCTGGGGTCCTGGCTCCGGCGCCTGGGCGGAGGAGAGACACTTTTCTCCTCCTTTTCCTCTTTGTTGCAGCCTTYGCGTCCAGGAGGGGGAAGAGAGCAGCTTTCCCGGGGCAAGGCCACGGGGAGGGGGCCAGTGCCGGCCACGGGGCTCCGCTCTCACGGCGTTGGTGTGGGAAGGGTTGGGGGCAGCCCGGGCAGCAGGGTGGTCCCCCGCACTGGGGTGGTCCGGCACAGCCGGGGATGCTGCAGCCCCAGACAGCCGTGCCCCAGGGAGCCAGCCGGGCGYGGAGCAGAGCCGCCAGCAGCAGAGATGCTGCCAAGGGCTGGGCCGCGACGCAGCCCCACGCTTCCCGAGCTGCTGCCACGCCACGCACCGCCTGGATGCAACAACCCCACCCCACGCACGGCTTGCAGCTCATCCGCTGCCCTCCAGCTGACACCCCAACAGTCCCCCGCCAGCACCCCCACACACACCCATAGCCGGGCACGCTGCCGATGTGGCAGCTTCCATCCCAAACAGCCCCCAACCGTGTGCACGGAGCTACTGCCTCCCGCACATGCTGCAGCTTCCTCCCCAGCTCCCCGGCCCCAGCACCCCCACGAGCCGTCCCGTGGAGGGGCACACCGGTGGGCTGCAGGACAATGTGGTGGCACAGCTGGTGATGGGGATGCTGCAGCAGGTGCAGCCAGCGGTCAGGCCTTGCCGTGGGGAGCAGCCAAAAAGGCAAGGGGGAAAGAAGGGAGTAACAGTCCCCCACCGGCCCCCAGCAACCACTCCCTGCTGGGCACTGCAAGCCTGTTTCCCAGCCCTTTTCACTGAGGTCCCCAGAGCCGTTACCCCTCTCTGCCCCCTTCCAGCCCCTCCATGGCAGACGAGATGAAGCAGCTCTTCCTCCTCTTCCTCCTTGGGCTCGTCGACAGCTCCTTGCAGATCGAAGACAACAAGATCCCTGGGCTGTGCTCAGGGCAGCCGGGCATCCCGGGGACCCCGGGCCTSCACGGGGGCCAGGGTCTGCCAGGCAGAGACGGACGAGATGGCCGGGACGGGGCGATGGGGATGCCAGGGGAGAAGGGCGAGATGGGCCCTCCTGGTAAGAAAGACATCCCAGCCGGGGAGGGGGACCTGCTCTACCCTGCCTGTGGGGAATGCCCTCATGCCAGGGGGTGAGTCCTGGATGCTGGCACAGCCCCCCATYGCCAAACCGAGAGCGCATCCTGTGGAAGTGCCCCTTTCATGCCACCACCGCCCCTCCAGTCCTGCCTGTGGTGACCCTGTGCTCCTGCAACAGGCARTAGCTCCCCGTCACTGGCAAAGTTGCATTTCTCCCCATCCTGACTGCCATCCCTATCTTCCATGCCCTGCTTTAGGAGGGCCCACAAAGCCGTCCTGGAATACGGCTGCATCATCCCTGCCCTGGTTCCTGGGCYGGGGTTTCTCCCAGCCTGTGGGGGTTTCTCCAATTCTCTGTTGCCGCTGTGCCCGCTTATCACGTGCACCTAGCCCTCCCTGCCTGTGCTGCTTCCCCAGGCAGAGCACTGGCCACAGCGGGTATTCACCARCTGCATACTGTGGGAGGCTTGTAAGCCTGGTGGGATTGGGGCTGGGCAGGGGAGCTGGGGGAGCTCGGATGGCAGGGARCCATGCTGGTGGTGATGGCTTAGAGGTAACCCTGTCCCCCTCCTGCCTGCCCCAGGAGCACCCGGTCCCCGCGGGGAGGTGGGCAGCCCCGGCGCGGACGGCATGCACGGTGAGAAGGGGGCACAGGGCGAGTGCGCGGTGGCCCCCCGCTCRGCCTTCAGCGCCAAGCGCTCCGAGTCGCGCAGCCCGCCGCTGGCTGACCAGCCCATCCGCTTCGACGTGGTGCTTGTCAACGAGCAGGGCCACTACGACCCCGCCACGGGCAAGTTCACTTGTGAGGTGCCTGGCCTCTACTACTTCGCTGTCCACGCCACCGTCTACCGCGCCAGCCTCCAGTTCGACATCATGAAGAATGGCCAGTCCATCGCCTCCTTCTTCCAGTACTACGGGAACTGGCCCAAGCCCACCTCGCTCTCGGGGGGGGCCTTGGTCCGCCTGGAGCCCGAGGAYGAGGTGTGGGTGCAGGTGGGCGTGGGGGACTACATTGGCTTCTACGCCAGCGTCAAGACAGACAGCACCTTCACCGGCTTCCTTGTCTACTCCTACTGGCAAAACTCCGCTGTCTTCGCCTGAGCCTGCCCTCGGCTGCGGCTGGGGCCAGGGCGCACGCCCCTTCCCAGCCACCRGCGCACTGGGGAGGGCAGTGCTGGGGTCCGGCTGCGTGGGAGCCGGGACCCCGGGACCCCCGCCCCACTCCGCTGCTGCCGCCCAGCGCAGGGCAGGATTACGGCCCCTCTGCCGCCCTGGGGGTGGTGGGGAGCATTCCCTTCAGCAGCGCTGTATAAGAGCTAAGTCGGGCCCAGCCCGCGCTGCCAGCTTCTCCCCGYGCAGAGCGAGCCCCGGCTGCCTGGCCGCTGACACGGCAAGGGGTCGGCTCCGCCGCGGTCCTGGCATGCCCCAGGGCTGGCAGTCACCCCCCGCTCCCTGCCCCCCGGCCGCCCCGGCGCCTTCCCTTCCTCCTTCACCCTCAATAAAGGGCTCCTCAGCCACCCGTGTGCCTGCTGCGTGTGCGCCCGTGCCTGCCTGCCAGGTCCTGCCGGCCCCTGGGGTGCCGGCGGGGCGGTGACGGGCTCGCTGGGGTGCTGGCACCCCTCTGAGGAGGCTGCTCCCGGCGCGCGGGGCTACGTGGGTGCTGGGGGCCCGCGGGAGCAGCGAGGGGTGCCGGCGGTGCCAGGGGCCGGCAGGGCTGCGCCGCCCTGCCTGGGGGGTCCTGGGCCGGGGGACGGGAGGGGACGGGAGGGGACGGGAGGGGACGGTTCCAGGCCGCCGGCGCGGCAGCAGGGCCAGCGGGAGCCACTAGATGGAGGCATTGGCGTCCTTCAGCGAGGGCACACGCCGCGGCGACAGTCCCCCCGCAGCCTCCCCAAGGCCTCGGGAGGGGCGCGGGGGCCGGGGAGCCCCCCCAGGTGCCCTGGCTCCCTGCGGCGCCCCGGCGAGGACCGACSCCTTGCTGGGCGTGAGGGTCCCGCTCCCGCGAGGGGCACCCCGCTGGCAGCGGGCTCTCCCGGGGCCAGGCGGGGGCCCTGGCCCGTCGGTGGGGAGCGAAGGCGACGGGGGGCGCTGGCCCCCCGCTCCCGGGACGGGGCTTGTGGGGCCCCCTTCCTGCCTGCCCCCCCCCCCGCCAACCCAGTGTGAACGCGGTGACCCGCCTCTGAGAAAGGTCCCTCCTTTTAGCAGGGGAATGAAGAGCTTCCTCATTCCTGCTCAAAATAGGTCCCTGCGGGGACCAGTCGGGGGGGGGGCTTTTGGGCAGGCGCCGAACTCTTTAATGGGCCCTGCTGCCGGAGAGGGCTGGGGACGGCTGCTCTGCCCGGCCGTGGGGTGGCSGCTGGGCTGGGCTCTTCTCCTGGCCATGCCAGCAGGACCTTGCAGGCGCCCACCAGCYCGGGACCCCCCTTACACAGCTGGACAGCCGCCTCTTCTCTGGCCCGGCTCCCCTGCTGCCCCCCAAGCCGTGCTGCATGGAGCCCCCAGGACTATGGCCGTGCCCATCCAGGATGAACAAACCCTGCGGGAGCTGGGACAGGCTGGCAGCAGCTGTGGGGCCAGCCTGTGTGCCCCTGTGGAGGGCCAGCACCACCCCCAAAGGGGGCTGCCCACAGCCCCAAGCTCCCCACCCTGGGACTGGGGACCTGGAGCCAAGGGCATGTCAGTGCAACCTGCCTGGCTGTGTGGGACTCAGGCGGGGATGCACAGTCCAGCAGTGCCAAGGGCCACCCCCAACCCACAGGGGCCTGTGGAGGTGCTGGGACCAGGGGTGAAGCCTCGCCCCCCCCCGGGGTGCAGAGGGGCTCTGGTAGCCATTTTGCAGGCTCCTCTTCCCAGTCCCAGCCACAGGATTGGGTTACAGCGGAAGCATCTGTTTGGGTTGATGATGGCCTTTTCTGTAAGCAGAGCCGCCCAGGGGCAAACAATGCCGCAGAGCAGATCGATAGCTGGTGCTGTCTATTCTGGGAAGAGGAAAATTACTTTTCTTGAGACAAGGCCAGGAGAGGTGTGTGGGGGCTGGGAGCATCCTCTGGTCCCTATCACGACGTGGGGGAAGCACAGCTAACAGAGGCAGCCACAAACATAGCACTTGGCACAGCAGTTTCTGGGCTCTGCTTTCTTTGAGATGCTCTTGGTCTTCTGGACACTTTGTCTGGGATCATTGGGGGACTGCTGGGAACCCTCTGTGGAACACGGGGGTGCCTGCTGCTGCCTGGGGAGGATGAGGAAGTGGATAAGATGAGCATAAGGAAAAGATAAGGATAAGGGAAGGAGAGCCACAGGAGACCTTGACTTCTGGCAAGTTTCTAGTAAGCTCCAGCTGCTTCTGATGAGCTCTACCAGCTGTCCCTGAGGAAGGAATGCTTGAAGCCCCTGTTCCAGCTGAGCCCAAGTTAGGGAGGGGCCAGCATCCCTTAGCCAGTGTGAGGGCGAAGCCTATATAAGAGCAAGGCTCAGCACACAGGTACTGTAGTGCAGCAGTTTATGCAGAAAGGTGGGTTGGTTTGTGTTTGTTTTGAGGGGTTTGGGGTTTTTTTTATTTTTTTTAAAAAGTGCCAGCACCTCTTCTCAGAGCAGCTGAGCAAGCATCCTTGGCACACCAAGGTCACAGTCCCCAGCAGCCATTGGAGCAATTCTTCCTGCAATGCTGGAGAACACAGCCTGGCTAGCCCCAAGCTACAAAGGGTGCTTGGGGCCTCGGGCTGGGACTGGTGCACCTGGCTGGCAGCCTGGAAGAGGTGTGTGGTTTTGCATGTCTTGGAGCTGTGCTGCCAAGTGGAGGAGCTGCTGGAGGAGGTCTGCAGGCTGCATGGCATCAGAGAGGGCATGAAAGAGATCAACTGGATCATCTCTGAGACCCTACAAAGGCCCAAACCTCAACTATAGTGGCAGAGCATGCACCTGCCAGGTTTGAAAGTGGAAATGCCCTCGATGGTGAAGGTTGTCCTGGTGACTCCCGGCAGCAGAAGGATGGCTCCTGCTCCACCCAAAAGCTTGCRGTTATGGCATAGGTTCAGCATCCTCATTGCTAACGAGGTGCAGGGGGCACTCTCCAGTCATCTTCAGATAACCTCTGCCAGCAGGCCAGATGACCAGGTAAGGAGAGCTTTAAACTGGGAATGGCAGAGGAGAAGACAATCCTCACTCAGGTGGGATGTGGTGGATGGGGTGGGCAGGCAAAGGGCTCGGGGGTGTGAACAGCAGGGACTCTTACCAACAAAACAGGACTGAAGTGGGGTCATTACAGCATAGGGGCACAGATAGGGCAGTGCCCGCAGGACAGCATTGTGGGCAAGCTCTTATGGCCTTGCTGGGAAGTGGACGTGTGCAGGGGCCACTAATGCAGGCAGGCAGGGAGTCAGACGGGAGGAACTAGTGGGCTGTGAGCACTTACAGGGCTGCAGCCTCTTTGGGATGATGGCTGATAGGGCAGCTGAGGGCTGATGGGTCAGGATTAGCAGGCAGCTGTGCGGGTGTTTGCTACACGCAGCCTGATCAGGATGCAGCCTGCCTTCTTCAGGCATCTGGAAGAAGCCCCATGTCAGCCTGCCCTGGTCCTTATGGGGAGCTGGAATACCCCCAATATCCACTGGAGGGACAACCCAGTGGGGCACAAGCAGCCTGGGAGGCTTCTGGAGCATGTTGACAACACCTTGCTGACACAGGTGATTGAGGAGAGATGCTCTGCTGGGCCTCACAGACAAGGAGGGACTGGCCAGGGGAAGCTCAGGATCCTGAGAGAAGAAGAGCAGACAAAAGCAGGACCACAATCCTGGATTTCAGGAGAGCAGACATTGGTCTCTTCAGGGATCTGCTTGGGAAAACCCCATGTGCTGGAGAGAAGAGGTATCCAAGAGGACCAAGGATCAGCTCCTCCAAGCTCAAGCAGTCCATCCCAACAAGCAGGAAYCAGAGGTGGCAGGTTATCTGCGTTGACCTAGGAGGAATAAGGAGACAGTCTGAGTATRCAGGGATGGTGCTAGGCCCAGTTCAGCAAAGGAAATGCCAAGTCCTGCACCTGGGGAGGAATAACCCTACACATCAGCACACGCTGGTGGCTAACTGGCTGGAAAGCAACTTCCCAGAGAAGGCCCTGCGAATCCTGGTGGGCAACAAGTCTACTACAAGCCAGCAGTGTGCCCTCATGGACAAAGAAGGCCRCCAGCCTTCTGGGCTGCATTAGGAGGAGCATTGCCAGCAGCTGGAGGGAGGTGATCCTTCCCCTCTGCTCAGCACTGGTCAGGCACAGCTGCAGTGCTAGGTCCGGTGCTGGGCTCCCCAGTACAAGACATGGACATACTGCAGAAAGTCCAGCAAAGGGCTGCCCATCTTCTGCTGTGAGGGTGATGAAACCCTGGCACAGGCTGCTCAGAGAGGTAGTAGAGTCTCCATCCATAGAGATAGTCAGAACCTGACTGGCCACAGTCCTGTGCAACCTGCTCTAGCTGCCCCTGCCTGAGCAGGGGTCTGGACTGGATGATCTCGAGGTCCCTGCCAGCCTCAGACACTCTGTGTCCCCGAGGCCTCGGCACTGCGGCTCCGAGGCGCTAGGATTGCCACTGTGTTCAGGGAGCTGGTGTGGCTCCCCATGCCGAGCCGCTAATGAGGGAGCAAAGCTGGTGCCCAGGAGCAGCCCAAAGGCACCCCACGGTTTGGCTGCCGATCATCACCTGCTCCCTCCCTGTTGGCCTGGTATCATTAGCTGCTTGTGCTGCTGCACATCTGCAGCGAGTGTCTGTCGTGCCAGCTCCCTGCTGTCAGGCAGATGATGGCTGTTGTCCTCGGGCTGGGACTAGTGGCTCATTAGAACTGGGATGTTGCAGCTGGGCTGACAAAGGAATCCCAGGGATTTTTCCACGGCCTGGGGGGCCCCAGTTTCAGCAAGCTGTCAGCCCCCGCCACCCCWGTGCTCCTAAACTGAAGTAACCTAGCAGCATCATGCTCCTTTCTCCTTGGGGAAGGCAGAAGGGTTTTGGCRTTGTGATGGGCTGAGGAGCCCTCTTGGCTCATGCGTGAGGCTCCCAAGCAAGCTCTGGAGCAGGGAGTACCCCTGGGGACTCCAGATCTCATGCCCTGGACTGGTCTGTGAGCATTGCTGCTGCTGGACACTCTCCCCAGGCAGTGCAGCCCTGCACCAAAAGCCACAGTGCCAGAGCAGGCAGGTCTGGCATGGCTGGCCATCAGTCTCGGGGACCTTATCTGCTGCCCATCAGCCAGGAGGTGGTTGCATTTTCTTCCTGTCCCTAAYTGCTTGCTGCTTGGCCAGCGAGTGAGCCAAGTGCATGCAGGATGGCTCCTGGGGGAAGGCTGTGCCCTTCGCATCCTGTCCTCGCTTGGCAGGCTTGGCCGCAGTGGGCTGAGGTGGCTGAACCCCCTCTCTGTCCCCTGCTGGGGCTGGCTGAGGGGGTGGTGGGCTGGGAGCACCCTGCCCATGCAGGGGATGGCAGATGTTCCCCTGCTGGCCCAGTCCTCCTGCCCCACGGCAGCTCTGCAGCCTCCCTGGGTGCCCAGCCTGCCTTGGCTCACACACCCTGGGAGCAAGAAAGGAAGGCTAAGCAGTGCCTCAGTTTCCCCAGTTGTCAYCCATCTGCAGCCAGACCCCTGCAGGGCTCGGGTGGGCTGCCAGCATGGCCTTCCTTCCCATGCCTGCACTGTGCCTGGCAGAGCTGTGCTCCTGCAGCAGACGTCCGTCCCTTTCTGGCCTCCCAGCAGCCCCACTGTGGTTTTCAGCCAGGGCATGAGAGGATCCTGGTTAAAATTAGCTAGCTTGCTGGTGTGGCCCTGCCAAGGTAGGTGAGTTCAGGCCAGGGTGAGCCAGAACTCCTGGGGTCTCTGCCCATCAGGGTCTTGAAACATTTTTCCAAACAATTTGCAAGGAGGCTGGAGAAGCAGAGGGTACTTAAAAGCACACAGCAACCTGCCAAGAGCTCAAATTGTGGCCAGGGAGTAACTTACTGTGCAGTAACTTACGTCTGCTCACCAGTAGCCCAGCACGACTGAACTGCCACAGCCTTTCTGCAAGGCAAGACCAAGCCCTGTGCTGCCTGCTGCTCCTCAACTCCTAGTGCTTCGGGTGCTGCCTCCATCCCTGGAGCCTGTCAGGCTTGCCAACACCCTCCATCGCAAGCAGCAGGACATCAAGGTGCCAAGGACACGTGGGAGCAGGGATTACACATCCCTGTGCATGTTCTGGCCAGCCTAGGAAATCCCAGCCTCTCCATTTTGGGCTGCTCAGGCCCTGGGGAGCTCCAGCTCTGGAGAACCTGAGCGCAAATTCCTTTGCTCCAGTACAGAGGGGAACTGCTCCTGAAAGGAGACGAAGCTGTGTGTACAAGCCYGTCCGCAAGGCAGCCATTGCTTCTCTCCTCACTAAACAGCTCAAAGTGACCTGAATTAGGAGTGGGGAGATTCCCACCAGTCCTGGGCCCTTACGAGCAAGAGCTACCCCAGCTGCTCCTGGGCCCAGAAGAGGCTGCAGCACCAAACATGTCTCCAAGCAAGATGCAGGCAGAAGCACTAGYGCCTTGCAGGCTGCACTCTCTGCCYGCTTACACAGGCATATCCACAACCACCTCCTCTCACTGTGGGTTAGCAGAGCAGAGGCTGGGGGATGCCAGCCGGGGAAAGCCCACCCCCTGTGTCTTCAGGTGTAGATTCATCTCCTGGGTGCCAGGCTTTTCCTGTGCAGCAGCCTGGCTCCAGGGTATCCCACAGCACTGCCTTTCTGGGTGCAAGCACCCCCAGGCAAGTACCCCTGAGCTTGCTGGTGGCGTTGGCCCTCCAGCTCTGACCCTTGCTGGGGAGTGATGGGCTTCCTCTGGAGCCCAGGGGCGAGCAGAGAGGAGACCCCATCCCCCCAGAGAAAATCCTTCCCAAGAATGAGGCAGCAGGCAGCTTTTGGTAAAGGAAACTTTAATCTGCTCAGCATCTAGTCCATAGTGCAAAGAGTTAAACTTAAGGCAAAGCTTTTTCTTTTTTTATAAACAGGCAGCAAGCAAACAGGCCCTAAAACAATAAGCGTGACTGCTACAATAGAAAAAGGGTTTGAGGGGAGAAACTGCAGTCCTGGGGGGAGGTGTCCTTCCTCCCTGCAATTCATGTAGGAAATATTGCTTCCCCAAGATCCATGACCTGGTCCTGGCCAAACACCACTGCCTACTGCCAGACTCCCACTCCTGGGTGCCTCCAGAGGCACACTCAGAGAAGGGTGCAGCTCCGCGTCTCCCCTTGCAGGAAGACCTCTGCAGGTGCCCGGGACAAGCTGGACCCTGGGGAACACAGCCTGCGGGGCCACACTTGCTGCTCTGGCAAGGGCTTGGCTACTTAACTGCAAGTGTCACTGGCTGCAGCCGCAGGAGAGGTGGCTGGGAAGAGCAAACGTTAACATGGGTGGTGTGTGTCTGGGGAGGCACAGGGGCAAGAGGCTGAGCAACAGGGCTTGGGCAGGGAGCTTTGCATCTCTGTGAAGCGAGGTGGAAGCAGCTGACAGCCCTGGGGCCAGGCCCTTCTAACACCCAYTAGTGCTCAGGAGCCCAGCTTGGCCAGGGAGTCTCTCCAGCTCCCAGCAAACACAGGGGCAACCAGCCCCTGCAGTGCCTCCCAGAGCAGAGCCACTCTCCAACAAGATAGTATCTTGCCACAGCTCAGGTTTACAGCGCAGAGGTGTCTCCCAGCATGGCCTGGCCYCTCTGCTGCCTCTGTTTTGGCTTAAATCACTAATCAAGAAGGCRAATAGAAAAGGAAGACCATGCCAGCCACCCTCAGACTCTTGGCTTGCAGTCCAGGAGTCAAGACTCTTTCCAGTCTAGCTCCAGCCAAAATTGGCTGTGACRTGTGGGTGATCCCAGGCAAGCAGCTGGAAAGGGAAAAGCTTTTTAGTGCAAGGCCCTCTTGCAGCCCAGCAATTTMTTGGAATGGTGCTGGTTTAGCAAGCTGGGATGAGCCATCTCAGGCCTCCCCAGCCAGGATCAGATGCCCTCATTAGACTTCAGGGGACACTTTTAAATAAAACTAGCTACRTTTCTGACAGACAGTAAGATAGAACAGCAGTGTAACCCTGCCCTAATCAAAGATAGCTACGGTCCTGGTACTGCTCCACGCACACAACTGCAGGTCTGCAGCATGGATATGCAGAACTTGTGCCTGGAGCTGGAATGTCTCAGTGGGCTCCCAGGAGCTTTGGGGTATCCTCTCTCCTCTCAAAGAGTTACTTCCTCTAGCCAGCCCAGCGTGGGAAGCAGCAAGCAAGCGCTGGTGCGAACCACCCAGTTCCATGGCACTCTGAGCCTGAAGAAAATGTGTATTATCTAGAGAGGATTCTCCAGCATTGACTCAGATTGCTGCTGCTGCTGCCAGGGCTGTGAGCACTGGCTGGCCAGCAACCCCTCAGGTTCCCCAAGCAGCACCACTGTCCCTGCAGAAAGAGTAACTCCCTCCAGCCTCCCCATGTGAGTAACCTGATGTGTGCTTGCTAGTCTTGCATAGGTGATGCGTGGAAGCAGCAGCAACACTGAGCTCTGCAGYCAGCCAGCCTGCAGGGAGCCCGCATTCATCACGGCTCCTCATTGTCCTGGCAAGGGGAACAGGAAGCTCAAAAACCAAAGCCATGGTGGCTGGGATACTGAAGTACCCCAGAAACCCTGCTCTTCTCCAGCTGAAAGCCAGGCTCAGCCCTTTGACAGCAACGATTAAAAAGCTCAAGTGCTCATTGCTCTCCTAGGCCTTGCAAAAAGGGCACGCTTCTCCCTTCGCAGGGAGCTGCCCCACTTAGATGGTGGGAGGAAATAGAGGCATGAACGCAGTCTGCCGGGTAGTTTTCTGGTCAGACCTTGGGAAAAACCCTCCCTTGCCTTGTGCCAGCCCCTGTGATTCCCARGAGAGCATAGCCTTTAACCTTTCCATCAGCTTTGGTTAGGATGGACCAGAGCATCGTTCTGTGCTCTGCTTTGGATCTGACTGCTGCAGGCTTGAGGCAACAGGCCCAGAAGCAAAAGTTGTCAACAAAAAAAAGATAACTCTTTCAGCCTGCTGCAGAGATCGGTTATTGTGCTTGCTAGCAAGAGCTACAATCTAGTTACGTAGCAAATATGGCTAGCAGACACCCCTGACAGCCTTTTGCCCTTTCAGCACCATCCTTAGTTCTTTGGAAGCTGCTTGAGGCAGCCCTGGGAAGTTCTGCTTCCTGGCAAGAGGCAGAGACAGGGGTGCCCTTGACCTCCTAGGAAAATGACCCAAGCCACCCGCCCCTTGGGTTCACAAGTACACATTGAGTGTCTGGAGGATCATCTGGCGGCACAGTGGGCAGTTGCGCTGGTAGATGGCCTGCTGCAGGAGGACTTCTGTGCACTCCTGACACAGGCACAGGTGCCTGCAGGGCAGAAGCAGGACTGTCTTGGTTTGGTCTTGACAGATGACRCATTTCTTACGTTCCTCTTGTTCTTTCAGGAGCACCCAGGGGTCATTATCCGGACCGCCCTCACCATGCCCAGCTGCTGCGTTCAGCTGCTGCCTCCTCAGAGCCTTCCCCCAGGAGGTGCTCGGTTCCTCCCTGGGCGGCTGGAGACGCTGTCCTGCCATGGCACTTCGACTCAGAGCGGGACGCGCTTGTGGTACCTGCTCTGCATCTGGCTGGTCCTCGTGCTCGGCTGGCAGCTGGCCGTCCCCTGCCAGCATCAGCCTGCCAGGGGCTCCTGGTCTCGGGACAGGCGCAGCTGCCCCTCGCTGGTTGCTTTCCCGGTTCATCGTTCTGCCTCCTCGGCTCCAGTTGGTCACCTGCAGACTCCAGTCCACCAACCTGCGCCAGGCCTGCGAGGTCATGGCCATACCCAGCGTCAGGACGGCTACCTGATAGAGCCGCCACACATCCCGCTGCAGGCGGTGGTAGGAAGGCAGCATGTTAAAGTAGCCCAGCACGTAGCCTGTCAGCGTCCACAGAAGCCCGGGGTTGAAGACAAAGGTGCTGACAACAATAATGAGGAGGAGCAAGCCCAGGCCGAAAATATTCACAAAGAAGATGTTGATGAAGAGTTTGGCGACAGAGGCCAGGAGCTCGAAGGCCAGCTGGCAGGGCGACCACAGCAGGATGGACACAGCGATGGCACCGCTGGAGACGTGCGCGAGGAAAGCAGCCAGCAGGTCCGTGACTCTGAGGAAGGGRCCGGCGACGGAGTCCCACAGGGCCGCAACCAGGGTGAAGAGGTTCTGCGTGCCGATGAGGCACACGTTGACGAGGCTGTTGACGAGGTAGGCCAGCAGGCTGGTGCCGATGGCCAGGCCCTCGCAGACCTGCCTGGCCAGGGCCTGGCCGCAGCCCAGCAGGCCGCAGAGCCCGCGGTGCAGCAGCTCCTTGCCCCGCAGCGCCAGGTGCGAGAGGAGGTGCCCCGCCACCTTGAGCCCCTCCAGGCCGCAGCAGCAGCCGCGCAGCAGGCCGGCCAGCCCCTGCAGGGCGCCCAGCGCCAGGGAGCAGGCCGCCCGGGCCAGGGAGGCCAGCGAGAGGAGCAGCCCGTCCCAGCAGGCCAGCACCCCGGCGGCGGCAGCCGCGGGGAGGCTGCAGGCCGCGGCGAGCAGCCAGAGCAGCGCCGACACCAGCGAGGACACCAGGAAGAAGTTCACGTCCAGCACCAGGACCAGCAGGTCCAGGGCCATCCGCAGGCCGCGGAGCAGCACGAACAGCAGATCCATGGCGGGCGGGCGGGCCCGGGCTGCGGGTGGCGGCCGGGCGCCCCGCCGGGGCCCGTACGGCGCCGTCAGCCGCGGCCCGCTCGGGGCCACCCGGCGCTGGGCGCCGCCATCTTCGCTCGGGCTGCCGCGCGACGCCGAGCCAATCGGCGGCGATGGCCGCGCCTCTCCCCGCCGCCCATTGGGCGGTTTGGAGGACGCGGCGGAGGTGCGGCCGCTGGGGGCGTGGCCGCTGCTGGGCGGGACGTCTCCGGCTGGCTGTCGCCGCCGGGAGGGGCCCCGCCCACTGCCGCGCATTTAAAGGGCCAGCGGCGCTCGTTTAACCCTGGCGGCGCCGCGGAGCCCAGGGCAGCCCGGGCCCGCTCCCAGCGGGGCGGGGGCGGCCGGGCACGCGGTGGCCGGGACACGGCACGCACGGAGCACGGAACGGCTGGGGCATGAGAACGGCCCCCTCGCCCTGGTTCTAAGCAGCGTGGGGGGCAYCCACCACCCACGGGATCCCTGGGGCCACAGATGTGATGAGTTTGTGACAGGCTCAGCCGTGGCATGGGGAAGGTTTCCGCTCACTAGCAGGGTCCCTGGGGCGGGAGTGTTTGGGACAGGGTCAGCCCAGGGCAGMGCTGCTCTCACTCCACCAAGCAGTTTCCTGCAGGAGGTCCTAGAATAAACCCATGGCTGTGTCCTGGCCCAAGGTTACAGCCCCAGAGCAGCTCCTGCCCTCCCTGCCGGCTTCTGGGCAGGGCGTGGGGCTCCCAGCGTCTCTGGCCTCCGTTCAGTCGTGCCCCAGGAGATAGTCCAGCCCCGCTGCCCTGATAGTGATGACAAGCTCAGGAAAATCCAGCCGTGGAGTCCAAGGCTTTTTAAGGAACGGGAGAACAAGCGGAGCGGATGACCCATGGGAAAGACATCTGCAGCCTCGGGAGGCACTGACCAGCACGGGGCCAAGGAGGGAAGCGCTGCTCCCCCAGGCAGCAAGGGAGGAGCCCCGAGGGAGAAGGATGCTGGGGTCCTCTTCCTGCAGCCACCTGCCCCTTCCCCTACATGTTCCCCCCGTAACACCCTGAGCYGGGGCAGAAGCCAGGGCAGGGGGCATGTCCTGGCACACTCTGTGTGGGCTGATGCTGCTTGGTGCCATCCAGCTCTCCTTGAACCGCAACGCTGGCTGGGCTGCCCAGATGGCAGATCCATGTCTGTCTGTCTGTCTTTCCCCACCTGGGGTCTGTCCTGCCGGCTGGCTCCCTGCCAGCCCTGTCCCCTCCCTGCCTGGCYGGTTTTGGCTGTGGACTCCCTCACAGCGGGTGCCTGGATCCTCCCGGCGGCATGTGCGCCGGTGCCCACGTGACGGAGCCAGGATGCTTTCAGCATTTATGGTAATGTTTGGATTTCTCATTGCTTTACCAAACAGGAGAAGGAAAAAAAGCCGAGCCAAGGGCTGGGCCTGTTCCACTCATTCCCTGCCTCCGGCTGCCCACCTGCCTCTCCCTCCCTGCTCCTGGTGCCTGCTCGGGCTCCTGCCGTGCTGGGGGCACTGTGCCCTGGCAGGCTCCCCGCTGCAGGGCTGGAGAGGTGCAGGGGCTGCAGGGTTTAGAGGTCGCGGCTCCATAGCAGGGCTTCTCCGTCATTGCTCTGTGCTCCGGGGGGCAGAGGAGAGCCTGTGCCTGCTCTCCCCTGCTGTAGGATGTCCAGCTCCGCAGYGTCCAGACCTGCTGGAGAGAGGCGCAGGGCTCAGGCACCCTGGCACGGGGTGAGGGGGTGTGCAGGGTGCTGGGAGCACCCCGGAGATCAGTTCAGGTTGGAACACCGATTTGGCTGAAGCAGAGTAGAGTGGGGCTCCCGGTGGAGGAGCTGCGAGGCTGGGGTTCAGRGATGGAAAACGCCTTCCCGGGGCCCTGCGGGGAGGACAGAGGTCCCTGCCAGGGTGYCTGGCAGCYGGGCCATGGCCAGGACCCCTCCTTGCGAGGAGGGTTCYTCCAGCTGTCCCTGCACTTGCTGGAGGTCCGGGCACGATGCCACTGTGCTCCCAGCTGTGCCCCTGGCAGTTGCTGGCAGCAGGACAGGATGGGCCCCGCTTGTGAACCCCTTCCCCTCATCAGCCTCTCGGTGCTCATTTGGCACAGGGTAGACAGGGCTCTGCCGTAAACCAGGCTGCGCTGGTGCTAACAGGGGCCACCACAGCCCACCCTGAGGGCACAGGAGCCCGGGATGTGTGTGCACCCCTGTCTGCCTGCCCTGCAGGCAGCCCTGCCTGGAAACCCACAGCCGGCCAGGGGCTGTGCAGTGCACCGGCTGTGCTGGCACCGAGCCTGGCCGCGGGGCTGCTGCTGCATCACGCCTCTGAGCTGCCTTCCCGGTGCTGAGCTCACCATAGCCGGGCAGCTGCCCCGCATTTCGGGGAAACAGAGCAGCCAGAGGAAGCCAGCTATAGGGCTGCCTCAGCCCTCATAGCCGCTGTGTCCTTGCGACTTTTAGATGGAAGCGGAGGGAGGGAGGGAGCAACCCCGCGGCTGGGCGTCACAGTGACTGAGGAGCTCTCTGGAGCCCAGCGTGCTTGGGGGGGGATCAGGACCCTGTGCTCTGGGGTGCAGGCTGTGCAGAGCCTGGGGCCAGGCTAGCAGCGCTGGGGCTGCCTTGCATCACACCCCAGCAGACTGGCTAGGAACAGGCTGCGGGTGGCAGAGGAATGGGAAAAATGAGACAGACAAAGGGCTGGCAGCACAGCCTGCAGCTGCAGAGTTGGGAGACAGTGCTGGGGACCACCACAGCTCCCTCCAGGCCTGCCTCCGCAGGAGGATGTGCAGCTTCCCCAGCCCCAGCATCTTCCCCTGCCTCCCTAGGCCCTTGCTGCATGGGCACGTCCTGCCCTGCCACTGCCCTGAGGCAGGAAGGGTGTTTCTGGGGTGTGGGTCCTGCTGGCATCACGCCAACGCTCCCAGCACACTCACGGCTGGCCGGGCAGCTGGGACCATCCCCAGGATGTCCTCACCTGCAAACCCCCGG
The DNA here is from genome assembly GCA_030449065.1 of Oceanodroma leucorhoa. Taxonomy (NCBI): domain Eukaryota; kingdom Metazoa; phylum Chordata; class Aves; order Procellariiformes; genus Oceanodroma; species Oceanodroma leucorhoa. Next base: position 5,435,867 of record JASVER010000066.1, read on the forward strand.
CCATGCAGCAGCCCCAGTGCCTGGGAGAAGCCAGCCAGCACGGTCCTCCTGGGCGCTGCCAGCAGCCTTACCTTGGGTCCCCTCAAGATGCCCTCGCCAAGGGCCGGGCAGATGCCTCAGCGTGGTGGCGGGCGCCTGCAGCCCAGTGCTCACAGGCCAGGCTGGAACAATAGCTCGTTCCGGTGCATCCGCTCCAGGAAAGTCCCCCGTCCCCACTCGGGCTGAGTTCCAGGGCGGCGTGGCTCACTCTTCCTCTGGCCTTCGCCTAGCCTTGGAGGCGCAGGTGATGGTATCCCCCACCGCACGCATCCCTGCTGGCAGGGAATGACAGTCGGCATCCACCCTGCATGCCGCATGGCTGAGGCTGCCRGGGAGAGCCCGTGGGAAGCTTGGGAGCTGGAGGGCGCCGGTCTCCCTCTGCGTCCCAAGCAGCGGGCACCTTCCCTGCCTTTGTTTGCCCTGCAGACTGGTGGAAGAGTGGGAGCACGAGGGCTGCCTGCTGTGTTTCTGGAGGGCTGTGTGGCTCCCCACGAAGGGAGCTGGGATATCTCTCTCCTCCTGGAGCCCAGCCAGACAGCCCTGGGAAAAGCAAGTYCTCTTCTATGGGAAAGTCCTGCAAGGAGAAATCCCTGCTCGGCCCGGCCAGCTCCACAGTTCCCCTGAGCCCTGGTGCTCCGGCGTGTCCCCAGTGCTGTGGGGCCGAGCAGGGTGCAGGGCCAGTGGTGCGGGGAGGTGGCATGGGGACTGCACCCTGCTCGCTGCCTTCTCCCAGGCAGCCCTCATCTGCCCTTGCCCCTACTCCATGTGCCCTTGCAGCAGCGGGGAGCCTTCCCCAAAGCCCTCCAAAGGGATCCTCCACAGCCCATGGGTGCGAGAGGGGCTCCCCCAAAGCTGGGGCTGGCCTTGCCACCTGCCTGGGGCTAATCCCTCATTATGCTTTCTTGCAGTCACTCCTAATGAGCTGTCCTGGGGGAGCCTCAAGCCCTGCAGACAAAGCCAGGATGAAGACTTCACTGCCTGGGGCTGCAGGCAAGCAGAGGGGGCGATGCTGGGCCCCCATCCTGGCTTCTCCTCCCTTTCTTGGCAGCAGGGAGCATGCCGCTCAGCCACACCGCAGCGAGTCGGGAAAGCTGGGTGACATGGAGCGCAGGACAGGGGCGTTCCTCCTCCCCGTTCCTCTGGGGAGCCGTGGCACGAGAGCAGTGGTGTTAGCAGGGGTGACGAATGAGCACGGCTGGGACCCCTGCCTGCCTTGCTGTTGGCCCAGCAGCCCATTCCGCAGGGTTGCCGCGTGGGCGCTGAAGGCAGCTGCTCCTCCTGGGCGTCCTGCTGCCGGACCCCCACCGGCCGGGTGCATAATCCGCCCCATTGTGCAGGCGAGTGCCCGGCCCATCTGGTGCCGAAACAATGGGTCCTTTTTCCGGCCGGTGCTGGGGGGACATGAACTCGGAAGTCCTTCGAAGGAAAAGGCCAGTTTATAAATAGCCGTCCTTGGGCTCCCAGCTTCCCCCTGCTGCCYCCTCAGCCCCCATACCACCCAGCCCCAGCCCCAAAGCCTGCCGCTCGCACTCRGGTGGCAATGCACCAGGGCTGAAAGAGGAGCCTGGGGCACATACGTGACCGGCCTGGCCCGGCTGCACACATGCGAGTGAGGGGGCAGTACATGGCTGTTTGCGTGCTGTCCCGGGGCTGCACCTGCTCTGGGCCATGGAGAGCCTGTATCCCCAGGATGCCAAGTGACAGGCCAGCCCTGGGYGGGGGGCTCCTTCCCCCTGCGCCTTGGCGCTGGCCGTCGGCTGGCTAAGGTTTCCCCAGGAGCGCTCAGTCCCCCAGCTGTCCTTGTCCATCCGCCCCGCACACAGCGAGGGTCAGGCCCCCAGGGCAGGGTGCAAGGGGAGGGCTGCATGGCTCCACAGCCTTCCCCACCACCCCTGAGCCGCTCCCTGCAGAGCGTGGCCAAGCCCATGTYGCTTGCATGCCACCAGCCAGCCCTYGCAGGGGAGCTGGAGCCCTGGGGCTCTCTGACAGTGGCATCGTCGCTGGGGCGGATGCTTGGGGCTGCACTCTGGATGGTGTGGGGCTGGGTGACCCTCGCCAGCTTGGCTCCTCTTCGGGGCTTCGCAACTGCTCGGCATCTGCCGAGCTCCCAGCCGTCTCCGCGCAGCTGCCCCGGGAGATCGCGCTCCTCCAGCACAGAAATCCAGATGTCACCTTCCTTCCCCCCTTCCGCTCACGTCCTTCCTTCCTCCCTCCGCCCGCCCAGCCCCTCACCCGGCTCCTGCTCCCGGCCCCTCCTAAACAAAGGCCCTGTAGCCATGGTTAATAATCCCCACATAAAGGCCCTGCAGAAGAGGAGAGGAAGGAGAGGGGATACACAAAGAAGCCACTGGGAGCCCAGCCGAGGAAGGGGGGGGTGGAAGAAGGCGTTTTCCTGAGCTGTAGGRCAGGGGCATCGAAGAGGGCTCCCAGAGGTGGACAGAGACGGGGTGGAGGTACCCCAAGGCAGCTCTAYCCTCATGGCACATCTGATACCCTGTCCCTAGTGGGTATGGGGAGGGAATAGGAATGGGGAGCCAGAAGTCGGACAGCCTGGGCAGGTCCCTGTACTTACCCCAGACTGCAATGCATTGCGTGAGCCCTAAAGCACCCCAAAATGCGGCACCGGAGGCTGTTGGGAAGGTGCCCCGGGGGTTTCTGCCCTGAGGTAGTAAGCCTTAGCGCTGCYGTGCCCCAGCAGCGGGGAAGCAGCGGGCTGTTCCCAGGCGGTGTGGGAAAGCACGGCGCCGGCCCGCATCCCGTCCCTTCCCGGGGGAGCGGGGCCCCTCTCGGCCCTGGCGGTGTTGCGTAAAGAGGTGCAGGCCCGGGCGGACGCGGCAGCCGGCTTCCGCCCTGCGCATCTGCCTTTCATCCCCCCTGGAGCCGTGCAGGAAGCCCGCACCAGCCGACAGCTCATCCCTCGCCGGCACTGGCAGCGGGCTCGCTGGGAGGCAGCTGGCACACAGAGCACCCCAGGCACCCTGCAGACCCCTCCTGAGCCACCCGGGCTGCTCTGGGCCCCATTGACATGGTCAGGGGCTGCAGGGGCTGGGGRAGGCACGGGCCCCCCGTCCCCACCTGGGGCGTGCCAAGCAGCATGTCAGGGCATCCACAGCGGGAGAGCAGAGTGCTGCCTGCCAGCACGGCCCGCGCTAGGGCCAGCTCCCTCCGGCAGCATGAGCAGGACACAGCCAAGCCCCAGGGGCCTCTCTGGGAGGGCAGGGAAAGGTGGAAGGAGCTGAGGTGTGTGCTGTGATGCAGCCTGTGCTCAGGCCTGGGCCCCATGTCTGGCTCTGCACGCTGGCCATTGCTACCCTCCGGCTGCGGAGACCCAGGCTCAGCAAGAGCCAGAGAAAGGTAAATGTGATTACACACTTCCAGACCRTGCCTGCAACCTGTGATGCTCAGATAATGCATGGGTAATCAGTCCTGCCCTGCGCAGGCTGTGCCTATGAGCTGCCCTGCGGTCCCCACGTTTCCAGCAGAGAGGAGCGTCTGTCTGGCAGCTCTGCCAGGGGCCGGCAAGCCCCACTGCTCCGGGGGCAGAAACGCCTGCCAGGGCACAGCCTCTCACCCCGGGGGATGGCAGGAGGGTTGGAGGAGGAGAGCACTGGGAGCTGTGGGGTCCCAGACGCCCGGGTTCCCTCGACTGCCGGAGAGCGAGAGCTGCTCTGTGCCTCGGCTGGGGCCGGACCCGTGCGCCCGGACCTTCCCACCCTGGCTGCGTGCGTGGGACCGCAACACAGGAGCCTAATCCACACTGTTTGCATAGCAGTGAATGGAGGCTGAAGCCAAATCCATTAAGCAAGCAAACAAATAAGAAGGCGTGAGATAAGGCGGCAGAGAAGGAAGATGAAGGTGGCCAGCCTGCTGCACTCCCCACGCAGAGACCCTGAGCCCACCAGGTGCCGCACACAGCGTGGCAGGGTGATTTCATGCCAGCTGTGAGGGCAGCGGGGCCTTGCTTTCAAATCCTGCCTATCTTCCCCAGAACCATTAGTTTGGTAGGGAAAAAAAAAAGTTCTCTTCAAAGTTAAACGGTCTGAAAAGCAGAAGTCTGACCAACTGGAGGCATGGCTGTTGTAGTAACAGTGGAAGGCTGTTTCAGAGTGGCATGCTCCCTGCTGCAGTGGCTGGCCAGCCTCTTTTCTCCAGGGAGTGGCATTGCCCTTTCCAACTGCTGGGAATTTTCTGCAGAGGTTTTATTAGCAACATTTTGCTTTATTTTTAACACAGAATAAAAGTTAGCACCAGAACAAAATGCACCAGCAGTGTGTCATCTGGGTTCTCCTGCTTGTTTGTTTGACTTGGTAGATGCTTTCCCATGGGAAAGCGGAACCCCTCAGGCCCTCTTCCCTCTCAGGGTGGCATTTGCGGGGCTTAAATCGTGGTATTTTGTGCAAAATGGAACATCCCTTTTCTTCCCCTAAGGGGAGCAGAGCCTGAGGCTCCTCTGGTGCTGCATCYTGCCTTTTGGAGGGAGAGGAAAATGTGAGCACGTTGTCAGGGAGTCCCTGAGGGCTGGGCACCTGCTCGAGGGGTGGTTGTTCCTACTGCAGACGGGGCGCTCCTGCCATCATCGGCTGCAAGAGCATCCCTGCACTGCGGCCATGGGGCTGGAGAGCAGCTCGCAAGCAGCCTGCGTGTGATGGCACAGCTCCCTTGCACTTGTTCCTCCCAGCAAACGCGCTGCCTGGGAGGAGGCCTCCCCTCTGCACCGGCAATGCAAGGGCTACGAGCCTTATCACTGCCCAGCATTGCCATTTTAAGCAACTAATCTCGTGGGGAAAAAATTTAATCATTTCCGATGAATCATCAGGTCTATTTGGCTGGGAAAGTGTTGTGGGGGGGCTGGCCAGGCACACAGACAAGGCAGGAGGAGGGCATGGGAAGGGCCGCTGCATGGCACYGGCAGGGGAGCAGGGCTGGGGCTGGAGGGGCTGGCGGTATGAGAGGTGCTTGGGCATGCCCAGGAGGAATGCTGTGGCCCAGGGGAACCTGCAGCCCAGCCCCACRGTGGCTCAGGGTGGTTGGAGAGATGTAGCCCATGCTGCCCGGGGCCTGGAGCACAGCTCACGCTGCAGGAAAAGCAAGCAGAGGAGAGAAGAGGATACGCTCAGAGCACCTGGGCAAAGAGCTGGAAAGCGCTCTTGCTGCTCCTGGGAGATGCTGGGGCAGCCCTGGGCCTGTCCTCAGGTGGGGTGAACATGAGTCAGCGAGCTTCGGGTGCCCTGTGTGAATGGGGAGCAAGAGTGTGGGAGGCAGAAGAAGGGCTTTGAGGGAGAAGAAAACCCCAGTGCTTTGTCCTCCAACACAGCCCCTCTGGCTCTGATTGACCCGGGGGGAAACTGAGGCACAGAGCCAGGCTGCGATGGGGCAGGGGCACTGGGCCCAGGTGTCCTGCATGGTTGGCTGTGAGCAACTTGCAGCACCTGGGGAGGTTTCTTGTGCTCCCCCAGGCCTGTGCGGGGGCCCATCTCGGGGCTGCAGGAGAGGCCGGGCTGTGTTTGGGCTGGGTGATTACCCCTGGATAATAGCAGCCTTGTGCAGCCCTGAGAGCCCCTCTGCCCCGGGGCCGGCCCCCAGCCAGGCGTGCTGCCCTGGCCACCGCAGCTAACGGCTTTTCCACAGCTGCCCTATTCAGCAGCTGCGCAGGGGCTCGGGCTGTGGCTCGCTGTGCACCACAGARCGGGGCTGTGCTCTGGGGCCCTGCCTCGGGGACAGGGATGGGGCTTTGCAGAGAGCTTCCCTGCGGGGCTGGGGGCACTGCACACAGGGAGGCTGAGGCAGAGCAGGGCCTGGGGCGCAAGCCCCACAGACCTCAGTGACCTGCCTGGGACGGCACCTCCCTTGTGTCCCTGCTGCTTCCCGAGGACCCCCCCTGTCCCCAGGTGTCTCTCAGAGCCCAGGCAATGATGAAGAGTGGCTTGGTCCCCCTATTTTTGAGTCTGYCTGTGTGGGTTCAAAGGCAACGCAGAAGCTGTGGCTGGGCTTTGGGGCAGAGCGGTGCTGAGCAGGGGAGCAAGTCAATTCTGCCCCGAAGCACTGCCAGCCAGATCCACTGACGCCTGAAAGCGGGACTCTCAGGAACTGTCCCCCTTTCCAGCATTCCCCAAGCCCCTGTGGAAACCGGCCCAACCCCATGCCTCTGCCTCCTCCGCTGGGGCTGCTAGTGATTCCACCTCCAGCGCCTGGCAGTCTGCTCCGATCAGCCTGTGCAAGCCTGGACAGGCAGGACTCGGCAGACTACAGGTCTGCAAGCAAAGCCAGAACAAGCACCTCCGGCAGAGCTAGAAATGCCTGAAACGGGGGGAGTATTTGCTTGGGGCTCAGAGTTAGGGGGCCGTCTGGGGGGAGCCGGGGCGCCGGCCGATGTCCCGCGCCCACCCGAGCGACGCGCGATGCCAGCGGCCGGGCGCGGAGGCCGAGCGGGTCCGGCGGTCCGCACCCCCSCCAGCCGTGCTGGGCGCCGCGGGGCTCGGCCGGCTGCCGCTGGGGGCTGATAAGCGGCCGCGGGCGGTGGGCAGGCACYGCGCCTTCCTCCTCCTCCTCCTCCTCCCCCTCCGCCTGACGTCAGCCCGCGGCCCCGCTCAGTCGCAGGCGGCCGGCTGCGAGCATGGCTGGGGGGCGGTGGGCGGCCGGGGTCGCCCTGGGCTGGGGCTGCTGCCTCCTGTTCTGCTGCGGTGAGTGGCGCCAGGCGCGGCGCTGCCGGGCCGGGCCGGTCGGTGCCGGTCCGTGGTGGGGGGCGGACGGACGGACGGACGGGCGCGCACCTGCGGGCGCTGCGGCGCGGGGGCGGGGGGGGGGGGGGGGGGGGACCGCGCTGCGGCACCGCGGGCGCAGCCGCCGCCGGGGTGGGGCGCGGGGCCCCGCCGTCCCCGGGCAGGGATGCCCCTTCGCCCCGGGCTGCTGCCGGCCCCGCTCTCGCCGCTGCGTGGGGGGCGCCGGGCTGCAGCGGGACACCGGTCCGGCAGCGGGGGGCTGCGCGCTGCTGGGGTCCGACGGCCTCTGCCCGCGGCCCGGCCCATGCCTTGCCCGGCCCCTTCCCAGCGCCGGGCTGCGCGCTTCGAGGGGGCGAGGGGCGGCAGCCGGCGGGGTCTTCCCCGTAGAGCCGGGGCCAGCCCAGGCAGCCAGCAGAGCTGACGCTCTTCGGGCGCTGCCTGGCTTGGGGCCAGGAATGCTGAAATTGTGGTGCCGGGGGAGCCYGGGTGGGAGCAGCCCCCTGGGGCGTATGTCCTCGCCTGCGCACCCCCGGGCTCCGCGACGACGGGGGCGGGTCTGGGTGCGGGGAGCCGGGAGTGCCTTATTTTCTCGGAGCGCCTTTGCAGCCCCCCTAAGGCAGGGCAGGGCGAGGGGTGCCCCGTGCGTCCCTGGGGAGGCTGGCCCGGTGGCCAGGGAAGGTGGCCGGCGCAAGGCAGGCTCCTGGGGCCGTCCTCCGTGGGGCAGAGGCAAAGGCGTGAGGGGCAGGCAGGGTGCCGGGGTGCCCCCACGGGTGTTCAGTGTGCAGCAGGATGAATTGGTCGAGTTATTAGTAAGCATACGCCCCTTTCCTTCTAAGGAGTTTTTCCCGAGCACTTTGTTTCTCTTGGCTTTTTTCAGGCTTTCTTTTTTTATCCTCTTTCCAGTCCATTTTCACCCTCGGGGGGGGGCTGCATTTCCTGCCCTGCCCTGCTCCTCGCAGCATGCCCTCGCCCCGCCGGGGGCGAGGGAGCGGTCCCGGTGCGCTGGCTGCTCCCTGCCGCCTTCTCACCTTGTCCCTGCCCAGCCATGCWGCGGAGGTGGCCCTAGGCGCTGGGGAAGCCTGCTCTGGCCAAGGCGTTGGCGCTGCCAGAGAGCTGAACGCCCGAGCCAAAGGCAGGCTGCTTCCACCCCCAGCCCATGCTGGGATCCCCTTCCTCACAGCACATGTGCTGAGCGAGGTGTTTATTGGTTGGCGGCATCAGTGTGTTTGCAAGCCCAGCCACAGCAAAAGGCTTGATGCTTCCCAGAAGCATGAGGGGCCACAGCCAAGCCATTCCCAGGCGGGCGGGGGGGGGCTCACCGTGTGGGGAGCTGAGCCCACACTGGAGCTGCCAGTGCCACCCTGGCCCCTTCTGCACTGCAATCTTTGGCTGTTAGAGAGGTCTCAGTGGATGTCGTCACCTGGCTGCAGGGCTGAGGTTGTGAGCCTTTCCTCTYCTGGTGCACATGGCTGGATCCTGATGGGGTGGTGGGGGTTTGTTTGGGGGTGCGAGGTGCCAGTCCCACCTGCAGCAGGGAGGGTCCCTCCCTCCCCATCCGCAGCACAGTGAGGGCTGGGCTGRGGCAGAGGCTGTTGGGTGGAGGTGCTGCTTGCTGCAGGACCGGGGCTCTGCACCCTGTTTCTCCTTTGTATGAGGAAGAATGGGTGCAGGTGACCCCACTCCGTGGGAGCTGGGGCACCCCAGCTCAGGGATCGGTGCAGGAAGGGTGGCCTTGTCAAGGCAGAGGAGGGCAGCATGTGTGCATGCGCTGGGAGCAGGAGGGATCTGGCCACAGCTGGTTTCCCCGAGAGTGGAACAGAAACCTGCGGAAACCTCAGGCATCCCACGTGCGGCTCCAGACCCCTGTGGTGCCCCTCCTCTCGCTGCTCCATGCCGGAGGCTCTGCGCTGGGGGCTCTGCGCCGCCAATGCAGCCGCACTCCTTGCCGCCTCCCCACACACTTCRGCTCCACGGGAGGCTGGCGGAGGGGCTGTGCTACTCCCCACCCCCTTCCCCGGCTCTAAAAGCAAATCTTTGTTCTTGTGGAGCTCTGGCAGCCGGCCGGCTGTCCGCCAGCCAGATGGAAAGGCATGGGGGCTCTCCTCCCTTCCCTGCTTGCTTGCTGCAGACATCCTCTCCAGATCTCTAGGTCTCCTGCTGGAGCTGTGCCAGGTGCTTGGGGTGCACGGTGCAGGCTGGAGCTCAGCTCTGCTGCTGGGCTGCTCCACGCATGGTCAATGGGTCTCCAGCCCTGCCCAGGTTCCCTCAACGAACCAGTGTCTGCMGCCATGCTGGGCGCAAGGGAGGATTGCCGTGTCTCCAGAGCCTGCTATACCAGGGTGCCTGTGCCCAGTGCCTCTCTAGCCTGCCCACGCACCTGGCAGGCTGTGGGGTCTTGGAGCTGCAGGGGGAAGCCTTGTGTCCCTAGGGTTGTGGGGGGCCTTGTGTCCCCCAGCTAGCCGCACTTGTGGTGTCACTGGGTGCTCCTTCCAGCCCAGGGGAGGGCTGGTATCCAGCCTGCCCTGGAGGAGGTGGGGAGCAGTGAGTCCTTGTTCCAGGCAGGGTCGAGGCTGCAGCGTCCATGTCCACCTCCTCAAGGGCAGTGGATGGGTGGGAGGGACGTGTGCCTCATGCCAGCCCCAGATGCCAGCCATTCTCCAGCTCTGAGCTCATGGTTTCGGCTGCTTCACTGCCTGTATGAGGGCTCTCATGCCGAGCGGGTCAGCGGGGTGGGCCAGCAGCTCTCTCTCTCCCAGGGGCTGGGTCTGCCCAGGGCCCATGCTGAAGGTCTAAAAATGATGGTGGGGAACAAAGCCTGGCCAGGCTGCTTGCAGCCCAGAAGTGTCAGGGCTCAGGGGAGGGTGCAGGGGTGCAGCTGGGGTGTACCCCAGCCCCAGGCTTGCCCAAGTCTGCGGGTGCCCAGCTGCACCAGGCAGCCAAGTTGTAGCTGTACAGGTGGGCAGGTGCCTCCGGTGCAAAGTTATCTTTTCCTATGTACACTCGGTACAGTTTCCTGACCCCAGTGCATGCTTATCTCGGGGGCTTTCACCTGTTTTTCTAGCGCCTCCTTTCCTATGCAGTGCTTTGCTCATTCCTCTTTGCTTAGTGACATCTGTACTGTGCCAATGGGATGGGTGAGGGCCAAAAGCTGGCTGTTGGGRTGTCCTGAGGTGGCTAGTCCTGTGAGCTGGGGCCTTTGCTGTGGCAGAAGGGCTCCTGGCTGCGTTTTGGGGCTGTGCCACCACATACCCGCTCCAGACAAAGAGTATTTTGTGGGCACGGCATTGCCCTTTGAAGTTGCCTCACGTGYGAGGCTCCGTGGCTGTTACTGAGCAGCACTATCGAGGGAGCTGTTGACACAGCTGGCTTTCCCCAGCTCCCATACCTGGGCTGGGCTGTGGGTGCCGAGCCAGCTGGCCCTGTTGCTGGGGGACAGACCACTGTCCCCTCCTGCAGGGCTGTGTGCCAGCCCAGGGCATGCAGACCCCCCTTGCTTTGGCATCCACAGGGCTGGCGGCGGCACTCCCAGCCTTGCTGTGACGCAGTCCTTGTCTCTGCTGTGCCTGGCTGGGGCGGCTCTGCCCCCAGCCCCTTGGGAAGCTGCTCTGTTCCCTGTCCTGGATCRATAGCCATTACCTTCCCCTGCTGCTCTGGAGCGTGGCCAGGAGCTCCATTACTGCTGTGGGCGAGTGGGTGGCTGGGCTGGGAGGGAAGGTGGGGTGCCAGGGTGGGCAGGKTCTGCTCACCAGGGGTGCGGGTCCCTGGCATCGCCGTGCCATGGGTGGGCAGCGCTGGGTTTGCTTTATGGGCAGGGAGCAGAGGAGCAGCGAGGGGCTCACCTTGGGTACGTTGCAGGGGTGGATGCTCCAACTGCTGGGTTCTGGGTTCCTGCCCGGGTAGCAGGGTCAGAGCTTGGGGAGGGACCCGGGAGTCCTGGCTGCAGCATGGCCATGGTGGCCAGGGGCATGCTGCCTCCCCAACGGGTCCTGTTGCCTTGGAGGGGGAAAGAGAGCAGCAGGCAGCCGCAGCTGGCTGAGGCACCGCTCCTGAGCTGCTGCCCTGTGTGCCTCGTCCCGCTGCGGAGGAACACAGCACCTTATTCATGGCCCAGCTCCCTGGGCGCTGCAGGGGCCGCACAGGCTGACGTCAGGGCTCTGGTCCCGGGCCGCGGGAGGGTGCAGCCTTTGTGCTGCCAGCTTCAGTCTCCAGCATCCGGCCCCTTCCCTTGCCTCTGCTAACCTCCCGACCCCTTCTTGCCTGGCCCTTGGGGCCAGTAAGGCGTGGTGGGTGCTGGTCTGGGATGCTGGCTCAGACCGGGGCGGGTAGATGTGTGCTCTGGGGCGCGAGGGGGATCCGCGCTGCCCTGGGTTCAGATTAAGGCAGCTGGCAAGGCGATCTGCRCGCTTGCGGGCTGTGGAGATGCAGCCCCTTCTCATACCAATCCCCAGGCAGGGTGCAGGCTCTCCCTGCCTCGGTGGTGTGCGGGGGGATTTGGGGGCTCAGAGGTCTTGCTGCCCATTTCAGCAAGGCTGGGRTGCTGTGGGGAGGGCAGGTCTGGTGGGGACTGCGACAGCAGTGGGRTGGATGGTTGTCTCCAGGTGTCCTGAGGAGACCGGTGGTGCGAGCATGGTGTGCCTCGTCCCCTCTCTGGGAACAGGGGTGGTGGCCTGAGCCCGCAGGCTCTCTGTGGACGCAGAAGGCAGCATGGTGACAGGAACGGGGCTGTGCTCCTGGCTGGCACTCCCRCTGGGGTGGGACACGGTGCCTGGGGGATGCTGGCACAGGACACGGCTCTGCCCCACGCCCTTTGGGGGATTCAGATGGGGACAGGCCTGGGCTCAGCTCCCTCACTAGCTCAGGCAGAGGGGCTTCCCCATGCTTCCTGCCCCTCACGGGCTCTGTCCCACAGCTGCAGCCAGCAAGCTGGAGGTCTCCATGCCGGCRGTGGTTGAAGTGGAGAGTGGGGGCACAGCCAGGATCGAGTGCAACTTCTACATCCCTGGAAATGGTTCCTACACCTACATCGACTGGTCCTACGTGAGTGCTGACCTGGGAGAGGAGCAGTGGGCTGGGGTGGCAGCTAGCCCGGGGCTTTGTCCCGGGCTCCTCATCAGCCCGGCCTCAACCCCTCACCTTGCAGATTGACCGCAACAACCGGGTGAAGCTGTGCCGCATCACGGGCAACGAGATCCTGGAGGAGAACATGGACTACAAGGGGCGGCTGCGGGTGGGGGAGGACAAGGCCCTCTCCATCAGCAGGGTGACGGTGCAGGACGCCAGGACCTTCGTGTGCCAGGTCGGGGCGGGCAGCCACGAGATGGGCGAGAACCGCACCGAGCTCCAGGTCTACAGTGAGTGATGGGGCAGGAGGGCAGCATGGCCGTGCATTCGCTCTGCAGGGCTAGTGGGGGGATCCCGTCCCTCCTAATACGCGTGGGGTGGCTTCTCTTTCCAGAGGTCCCCGAGGCCCCTGAGATCACGGCCAACTCAGGAGGCATCTCTGTGCAGAGCAGTACCATCCCGCAGGTGAGGAGAGGCCCCACACAGGGGAGGGGGAGGCTCCCAGCCGTGCCAGGCTCCCCACTCCCTTCTCCTCATGGGGGCACCCCGTGCTCAAGGCTCTCTCTGCTGCTGCAGATTGCCCAGTGCGTGAGCAGGAACAGCTTCCCACCCCCCAACATCACGTGGCACAAGAATGGGGAGCAGCTGCAGCCGGAGGAGAAGAGTGAGTTGGATGGGGATGAGGATGAGGATGGGGGTGGGGAACCGCACCTGCCTGCTCGAGAGAGGGGTCAGGGCACTTACGCTATCCAGGRCCTCATTCTGGGGACTGGCAGCCCACGGCCACCCAAAGGAGCCCTGTGCTCCCAAGGGAGCCCTTCTCGCCTCCCATGGGCTGGGAACAGCAGCTGTCCCCCCTGCAGCGGTGAAGATCCCGGCCACGCTGACCCGCGAGTCGAGCGGGCTGTACACGGTGAGCAGCACCCTCTTCGCCCACGTCACCCGGGAAGACCGCAACTCCCTCTACCACTGCACCGTGCACTACTGGCTGCGGGGACAGAGGCATGCTGTGGAGTCGCGGCGAGTCAGCGTCACCGTCTTCTGTGAGTCAGGGGCCGGGGGCTGTGCCCGGTGCTGCGTGGCGGGGCCCTGCACCGACTGTCCCCACTCCCTCCTCCCCCAGACCCTGCGCAGCACGTCAAGCTGCAGGTCGTGCCGTCCTCGGCGCTGGTGAAGGAAGGGGACGACGTGAAGCTGGTCTGCGAGGCCGACGGGAACCCAGCGCCTGTCTTCAGCTTCTATAAGAGGGAGGTGAGGCCGGAGGGGACCTTGGCACCTCTCCCTTGGCAGACATCTCATGTCCTGGCTGCTCCTGGAGGACCCTGGGGAGTGGGATGCAGCGGCTGGGATGGAGGGTACCTGTGTGGGGCTAAGGACTCTGCTTTCTCYCCCCTGTCTGCAGCTGGAGGACAGCTGGCAGGACCTGACGTCGCTGGCAGACACCAACAGCGGCGTGCTGAACCTGCACGATGTGAATAAGAGCAGCAGTGGCCTGTACAGATGCCAGACCCTGGACTTGGATGATATGAGACAGCTGGAGAAGGATGTGGAGCTTGTTGTGAACTGTAAGGCAGGGGGMGGGACCCTGCGCACCTCGTGGTGGGTGCCCGGTCCCTCCTGCTCACCCTGCCCTGCTCTCCATCCCTCTCCTAGACATTGAAGGGGTCCATGTGAAGATGGAGCCATCCTCACCCCTTCAGGAAGGGGATAGCGTGAGGCTGAGCTGCGATGCCCACAGCCCCGTGGCCYTGGACTACCAGTGGAGGGATGAGAAGGTGAGCAGGCATTTGGGTATTGTCACACTCAGGCTGGGCTTTGCAGCAAACTGGGCAGAGCCGGGAGCTTGCTCCATCTCTCCTGAGAGAGGCCAGGGGTAGGATTCCCCCTTGCATGGACCTGTGTTGTCCATCTCTGCCTCTTCACCTCCTGGCCAGTATTGCAGAAAGGTGCTGTGCTTGCAGGCTCGCTCGCTGTGCGTAGGAGGGAGGGCTGAGSCCCTCTGGGACAGCCGCAGAGCCTGGGGAGCCGGGTGCAGAAGGGCCTGGTGCTTGGGGCTCATTGCTGGGCGGGCATCCCTTCCCACAGGGCAGGAAGGTCGCAGAAGGGAACCAGCTCTTTCTGAGCAACCTCACCTTCGAAACCTCCAGCAACTTCAGCTGCAAGGTGATCGCACCAAGCGTGCCGGGGCTGGAGCAGAGCAARCAGGTGGCCGTGGCTGTTCAGGGTAAGAACTGGCATGTGTGCGGGCATGCCGCCCTGCCAGAGTGAGCCCCGTCCCGCCCAGCATCAGCCCTGTTCCCCACCCTGAGAGCCACGGGTGCTTGATGTGCCCTCCCCACAGGCAAGCCGCGGATCGTYGCCATCAGCTCCCCGCTGTACGTGCGGCAGGATGAGGTGGTGAACCTGACCTGCAAGGCCATCGCTTTTCCCAGGCCCTCTGTCCACTGGAATGTCAATGGAACGGTGAGAGCTGGGGAGGGTGCTGKGTCCAGGCTGTGGTCTCCGAGGGGCTGCGCATTGCCTCGGGCGCTGAATCGTTTGCTGCCTCCCCCCCCTTGCAGGCTCATGAGTACATTGAAAATCAGCACATCGCCAGCAACCTGACGGTGCGCGTGAACCACGACCTGCTGCGGGCAGGAGCCATGTGCAGGGTCTCCAACGCGCTGGGTGTCAGCGAGAAGCACATCCAGCTGCTCGGTGAGTCTCGGGCACTGCCCTCTGCCCTGGGAACCCGGAGACGTATTCGTCCCCCTCGCACAGGCGCCACGTGTGCTGTGCTGCTGTGGCGTGGCTGAGCTCTGTCTCTTTCCCTCCTTTCCTGCTYTACCAGTGGAGTCCATCAGGAAAGGTCAGTCTCTTCACTGCGCTGGGTGCGTGCGTCTGTCAGCCCAGGCTCCGGTGGGAGCATGCCACCGACGGGAGTCACGCTAACCTCTGGCCTGGGGAGGGAGCCTTGGCTGCTGGTTCTGGCACCGCATCTGTCACTGCTCCTCTCTCCCTGCCGAGCCGCGAGGGAAACGGAGGCTCTGCCTCCACCTGTTTCTGCGGCGGTGTGAGAGCTGCCTGCTTGTCCTCAACCTGTAGCCCAGCAAGGCCATCAAGTGCGGCTTCCTGCAGCGTAGGCCCGCTGGGCAAGGAAGCAAAGGGATGGCCTGATGTCTTGCAGGAAACCCTGTAAGCCATCCCCCTGTGGCACGCGGTGGCATGGCAGCCGGGAGCAGAATGCAAAACATATTCATGCAGAAACTGCCCTAACAGAGCATTTTTGTACTGACATCTGCATCCTGCAGGGAGCTGGAGAAGCACCAGGAACTGGAGTCCCCGTGGTGCTTTCTTGGGGGAAGGGGTCCTTTTCTTGCCCCCAAGGGGGTGCGGTAATGCAGAAGCTGGAGAGCATCAGGGTGGGACAGGTATATTAACTTCTTCTTCTTCCGTTGTGTTTAGATCAGAAGACACCGGAGAGCAAAGGGGTGATCATTGTGGCGATCATCATCTGCATCCTCGTGGTGGCTGTGCTGGGGTCTGTTATCTACTTCCTGCACAAGAAAGGCAAGATCCCGTGTGGCCGCGCTGGGAAACAGGACATGTAAGCACTGCCGCCCGCCCGCCCTCCCAGGGAGCCCTTGGGGCCAGAGGTGCTTGCCATCACTCATGCTTCCCATCTCATTGCACCAGCCGCTCCCTGCCCAGYGCGGAGGGAGACAGTAGTGCAGCCTCGGGGGGCACCGCGCTGGGGTCTCGGCAGCGCTTCCAGCTTCCCACAGCCTGGGGTCCGCACTGCTTGCCCCATCCGCACAGGGAGGCGATGAGGAGGACAGCAGAGTGGTAGAGCAGCCAAGGGACTCCTCCCCAGGGAGGGGCTGGGCAGCCCAAAGCTTTCTCTGAGCCGGAGCCTCTTTCACCCCTGGCCTTCCTCTGCCTTGGCCCCACTCCAGAGCACCCCCTGAGATGGAGCCCCAGGGCTTGGCCTCGCTCAGCCGGCCACGTGCCCTCTTTGGTATTGCAAACATGTCTCAAAATTGTCACCTCCCTCCCCTAGCACAAAGCCAGAGGCACGTAAAGACAAGATTGTAGTTGAAGTTAAGTCAGATAAACTTTCCGAAGAGGCGGGGCTTCTGCAGGGTGCCAACGGCGAGAAGAGACCTGCCGCTGACCAGGTAGGACAGAGCGTCGTGCACTGCCCTTCCCCGGGGCCAGGGCTGCCCCCAGGGCTGGGAGCAGAGGTGAGGAGTGTACGGGGGTGTACCGAGGTAGTGCTTTTCTTCTCTCTGCCAGCTCCTCTCCCAGCACTCCCCACCACCCTGCATGGGCCTCCATCATCCATCATCAGCGCTCGGGAGGGGCTGTAGGAGGGAGGGGAGGTGACAAAGCCACAGCTCCCTGCTCCAGGGACGTAGGAGCAGCCTCCCCTGCGCTTGTGCGGCTCTGCTCTGTGCCAGCCCCTGGCACCTCCCGGGAGCACACTGCCCACTGCTTGGCACTGCCTCCTTCCGTGCTCCCTGGAGCAGGAGCCGGGCTCCCCGGGGAGCTCTGGGAGAAGGAACTACATAAACATCTCTGGCCAGGAGACAGAGTGGAGGCTGCAGGAATGGGCCCTGCTCTGGCATCTCTGAGCCAAAGCTGTCAGTGCAGGATGAGATGAGTYTCCCAGGCCACGTGCTTATCTCTCACCTGGGGTCGAGAGCCAGCGGGGGCTCGAGCAACTGTTCACAGCATCGGTGCCGGACCGTCGCCGTGCTAAGGCAGGGCTTGCCACACTTGCACATCCTGCAGAGCCACAGGATGCGGAGCCCACTGTGGTTTTATTTGCCTGAGGCCAAGAGATCACCCCACCCTCCTCCTGCTGCYCGTGCAGCTCGTGCTCACCCCTTGCGTGGGGTGGATGCTCAGCCACCACGGGGTGGCCCAGGCCGGCGGCTCCCCCCATCRCATTGCTGTCTGTCGTGTAGACACCTGCAGTGGAGGACCTGGTTTTATGTTCACCCCTAACTGCTTTTTTTTTTTTTTTTCCCCTCTTTCTGTTTTGGCGGACTGAAGAGCGAGAAATACATCGATCTGAGAAACTAGAGAGGGAATCTACTAAGTGCTTTTTTCCTTCAAACCTTTCCTGCTCTTGGATTGCCTTGTCCCACCCCTGCTCCAGTACCTGGGGAGCACGGCCAGAGACGATTACTGCGTCGCAGTGCTGAGCCCCAGCGTGCTGGGGACACCCCTGTGACTCACCTGTCCGTTACCTCAACCGTGGGCTTGCAGGTTGTCGACTTAGCAGCAGCAAAGCTGGACTTGCTTACTACTACAAGAAGCCAACAGCAATATTAGAAAGAAATATCCCATTAAGCTACCTGGTGGAAGGATTTAAGGCTTTTTCAGGAAATCTGTCCTGTATGTGTGTGGGAAGGTTTTGATGTGTTGTACCCCAAACTTGCTCAGAAAAGCTGGTGAAATTTTACTTTTACTTTTGGGATGTGCCAGGCACCTTAGAGGTAGTGGTGTGCAGGTTAGATGAGCGAAGAATGGAAGTGGTGTGTTAGAGCGGCGTTTGCCATCTGCTGGGGAGGTGTTAGAGCTTAGTGCTTTGCTTTTTCCTTTTGAACTGTTCTTGTCTTGTTGGTTTAGCCCAGTGTGTCCTGACGATGCTGTGCAGGTAGGGAGCTCCACGATGGGTAGCTGTGATCCTATGGGAGGTGAGTACCTGGCAGAGCAAGGACAGGGGCACCCATCTCTCAGGCACGTGCCAGACCAAGGGCTTAGGTTCTCTGGTTTGTAGCGTTGCTGTGCTACCATGAAGGGGAGGGCATCTCTTTCCCCACTGCCCAGAGAATTGGATTGCTTTTAGGGGGGCTGCACAGCTGCTGGCAACAGCAGTTCCCGGAGCCCCCCCCCCCAAATTTAAAACTAAGGAATATTAGGCCAGGGCTAGTTGGCGATGTCTCAGGGCTTTTTTTTTGTGCTGAACCATTACCAGCCCCAGGTAACACTGGTTKATTTCTGTGCTTCAGTGGCACCTCTGGCCCCACAGCCAAGCTGGTGCTACAGCAGCCGAGTGGTGGAGAGGGGAGAGGGGCAAGCAGCCTGCCTTTAGCTTCCCGCTGCCGTGGCCTGTCCCAGCCCTCTGCCTGAAACATGGCTCTCCCTCCTGTCTGCTCCTAGAGAGGTCAGGCCCCTGCAGCCCCTCCTTCCTCTAAGTCACGTACTCTCAGTGCTATGCTAGCCACAAGCCTGTCACCCCCCAGCCCTTCGGCAAGGGGCTGAGGCTAACCTGGGCGACAGGAGAGATGTCCCCTCGTGCACACCCAGCATCCTCGGCCGGTAGCAGGGAGCYGTGCAGCAGCCCGGCGGCCAGCGCCTTAACAAGCGGTGAGCTATACTCATGAGCTACAAGTGTTGTCGAAGCAAAAGCTTTGGTTTATATATATTTTTGTTGGATTGTGTGTAAATTTCCAGAAGTTTTGTCTGATACTTGCAAGGTTTTTTTTATATATGTGAAAATAAAGTACAAAGTTCAAAGCCGGGTTCTGGGTTTGTTCCTGCTAGCAGCCCCACCGCGAGGGTGAGCGCAGCATGTCTCCCCCGTCCCCGCTTGATTTCAAGGTTTCCTTCCTCAGGACCAGGTTACCAAGGCTGGGTGGCACTGTGCACACTCCCACCTTTAGGTTTGCTTTCACAAGAGCGGGACTTTCACCTAGGAAGTGGGCTTAAATCAGCAGACAAGTGTCGGTTCGAAACCCTCCTCACCCRGGCGCCCGGCACTTGGGACACCGCTGAAGATGGTGGTGGTCTGGTGGCTGCTGCCCCAGGGTCTCAGCCCGGCTGCTGTCAGCAAGGCATCTGCAGCGGAACGCGCTGCCGCAGCGCGGCTGGTGCTAGAAATGGCTCTTTKGCTTCCCGGATGAAGCCAGCAGAACAGTGTTGGCTTAACCTGCCTTCGCACTGCGGCCAGAGCACGAAAATGTATTCTGTTCACTGGTAAGAGATGGTGCTATTAACAGGTGGTGGACAAATACCGAGAGGTAGCAGTAGGCTAATGAGGTACAGATAGCTATTAGTCGATAAGCCTGTTGAGGTTCTAACAGATGACACGTTTATACCCCCTGTAGCTGGTAACGGATAATTCTATAGATTCTGATAGGTAATTGCATTAACAGCTAATACAGACACTAGTAACTACCAATACTAATAAATCTACTAATGTATTCTAATAGATAATCATAGTATTAGACTGTAATATAAAATTATATTACTAGTGATGGTAGATACTAAAAGATAATACTGTCAATAGAATTTAATAGGTCCCAACAGTAGAATCTATTAGTTGTATTAATAACTAATATAGATAGTAATAACTACTCATAGATAAGTCTGTCACTAGATTCTAATAGATAACAAGACATTATAGTACATAATTGTATTGATAGCTACTATAGATACTAATAGATTGATGGATTTTTCCCTTAAAGAATTTTAATAGATTATAACTGTTACTCATGTACTAGCTACTCTAGATCCTAATAGATAATTCTTCTTTATATATTCCAGTACATTTTAATTGGTAATTATATTAATAGCTACTATAAATACTAAATACAAATAGGTAGTTAATTTATTAGATGCTAATTGTAATAGTTTTTAATAGATAATTGCAATAATACTAATACAGCTATGAATAGGTAATTCTGTTAAGTCTCGTAGATTATGAGACAAAATTGTATGGCTAGCTACTAAGTATATTAATAAGAAATTCCATTCATGAATTCCAATAATTATGATAATTGCACTAGTAACTACTATCGATAATTCTATAAGTAGATTCTGTTATAGGTTCTACTAGACTATTGTATTTCTAGCTAATATAGATACTAATAACTACTTAATGAATAACAGTATTAGATACTGGTAGATTATACAAGAAAATCTTAGTATCTTATTAGCTATTATAGATACTAATAAATCTACAAATCTGCAAATACATTCCTATGAATTCTGATAGCTAATTTTAGGACCAGCTACTGTAACTACTACTCATAGATAACTGTTGTTAGATTCTAATAGATACTGTACAGGTTGAAATAGCTATCATCTGTATTACTCCCTACTAGTATTAGGTACTAATACATAGTTCTATTATGAGAAGCTATAAGAAACCTTTGCTACTCACTGTTGTAGATGCTAATAATTACTAATAGACCATTATTTTAATAGAATCAATTCTAAAAATTGAATTACTGTTAGTAACTGTTAGTTTCTACAGTAGCTGTTCTCTAATAGCCGTAATATTCTAGTCTACTACAATCAATAAACAGAATTATGTGTTAACGATAGCTACTATAAACACTAACAGTGCTAAAACCAACTCTGTTCGTGGATTCCAGGGGGTACCAATAACCTTAACAACTCCATTAGTAGCTTCTGTAGATACTAATAGTTACTCATTGATAATTATAGTATTAGAATCTATTAAGTTTTAACAGAGAATTGTTTTACCAGCTATGATAGATGATACTAAAACCCCACTAACAACTGTGCTACAACAGAATAGCATTTATTTATCTGATTCTATAACATGGCTGTGCTAACAGGTAGGGTAGATGATAATAAACACTAAGACACCTCTGTCAATACACTGACTTGTTAGAATGCATCAGACGGCAGTAGCTAACTGTACTAACACCTTCAATAGGTGGTAATAGCTATGGATCTGATACTAAGACGTAGTGCAAATTATGGATGACACCACAGGGCCATGTGTGACCCATCTGATGCCTTTGACTCCATTTAACCAGATAGCGCTTGCTACCATTAAACCCCATGTGCCACTGATTGAACCCCAGTTCATATTATTTAACCCTTCTTATCCTACTTTGACCCACCCCCATGTCCTCAGTTGACCCCAGTTAACCTCATTTGACCCCACGGAGAAGTCTTTGTGGGGTTCACTTGACCTCAGTTGGCTCTCTGGCTTCATTTGACCCCTGTGGCCTCATTTGACCCCATGTCCTCATTTGACCCCAATTAACCTC
>JASVER010000066.1:5458510-5495300 GCA_030449065.1 Oceanodroma leucorhoa
GTCCTCATTTGACCCCAATTAACCTCACTTGACCCCAGGGTGACCTCTTTGAGGGAGTCACTTGCCCTCAGTTGACCCTCTGTATCCTCAGTTGATCCCCATGTCCTCATTTGACCCCTGTGTCCTCATTTAACCTCATTTGACCCCATTGTGATGTCTTTGAGGGTTCACTTGACCCCTGTGGCCTCATTTGACCCCCATGGTGACATCTTTGAGGGCTCACTTGGCCTCAGTTGACCACCATGTCCTCATCTGACCCCAATTAACCTCACTTGACCCCCACGGTGCTCTATTTGCAGGTTCAGGCGACCTCAGTTGACCCCTGTGTCCTCATTTGCCCCCCCAAATTAACCTCASTTGACCTCACAGCAACCTCATTGAGGGGAGTTCACTCAGTCTCAGTTGACCACCCCCCCTCCCCCGTCATGTCCTCATTTGACCCAAATTAACCTCACAGTGATATCTTTGAGGAGGGGTTCACTCGACCTCAGTCAACCCTCATGTCCTCATTTGACCCCAATTAACATCATTTGACCCCCCCCTTTGAGGGGGTTCAGGCAACCGTCGTTGACCTCGTGTCCTCATTTGACCCCACTGTGACTTGTTTCAGGGGTTCTCTCRACCCCATGTGACCTGTGTGGCCTTATTTGACCCCCACGTAACATCAGTTGACCYCCGAATGTCCTGGGGGCGGTCAGTAGGGCCAGCTTGTCTTCATTTGAGACTATTTCATTTAATGGACCCTCCAGGCTCTGGAGCGTTGGAATGTAAGAGTCCAGAACCTGCCCGATGCCACCGGATGCTTTAGGCTCTCCAGCCTCTGCCAGTGCCTGAGCCACGCGATTCAGGGCCGGCAGCGTCTCACAGGGTCTTGTCCTCGGTAATATACTCGCACAGCACCCCCCCCGCCCCGAGTCTCACAAACTCCAGCCTATTAGACTCCAACAGCATCTAACATTGTACAGCATCCATTAGACCACACAATACTAGAAGTGTGTAATATTATCTATGTATATACGTAACTTCGGACTTCTTATATAGCCTTTTTGTATTTCACATGTAATTATTGCACAGCATTTATATAATTATACATTACATAATTATAGAATATAAAAGTCTGAGAGTCTATAGTACTGTACTAACAGAGTCTGTGAGAGGCAAATGGAGCCTAACCGACTCCAGCAGAGTGGGACTGACACTTCAGGATGTACCAGACCCCAATCTGCAGAACCCGTTAGACTCTACCAGCTTCCCACGGACTCCCTYAGACTCTGTTCATGGGTGGTAACAAACCCGTTAATGTCATTCTCAGACTCTAATATGTCCTGATGGATTATAGACTCTGTTAAGCAATTCTATTAGAATACGTTAACTCTGTCAATAGACTTATTAGTATAAACTTTGTATAAATCTTTCCTGCCCTCTGTTTGTTAGTATCCATGATATGAATTAGAATTTAACAGATAATTTTGGTAATAGTTAAAATAGGTACAAAGTCAGTTGCAGCCTGCAAGAGATCCAGGAGACTAACTGAACATCTCAGACTTGGGCACCCTGAACAAGATGACTGAGACAGGCTTGAACAGGATATTCTTTTTCCAGGACTCACAGAACCAACACAACGCAGACGATATGCTACAACAAAGGAAATTTTATTTAAAAATAAAACTTTGTTTTGTTTTCTTTTTACTGACACAGGTGAATGAAATCCCAAACAAAGAAGCTCTTAGTGGGCAGCATACAAGAATGGAAACAATTAATAAATAACATTAGTATAACCTCTAAACATTAACAATGCATTTGCAAACAAAATGAGGACTTTAAACCAAGTGAACCTTAAAGCTCAGCTACTCTCTGTAAGAATATTTACCTTCTGTTTTTCCTTATTCTTTACAGATCTGAAAGGATTAAATACTGCTATTATATTTTTATATTAATGACACTATTATACTTTTTTAAAATATTTTGTGAAAATCTCAACATTTTTAACACTGATATTATACAAATTGGTATTTGTCATTCAAGAGAAAGAACAACTGTTCCTCCCCCACCGGGAATTTCAAAAAAGATTTCTATTAGGAACTTTAAAAATAAGTGTCCTTATTCCCCACTAATTTTTAAAGTGGCACCTTTAAGAAAGTGCCCTGGGAGTTGCATTTTTTCTTGCTCAACTGAAAAAAAAACATTTACAGTAATGACCCTGCCTCAGGATTAGCTACAGTAATGTAATCAGTCTAGTGCAGGAAGCAACATGCTGTACTCCGAGCCTATCTGGCTCCCCCAAGGTAAGGGCTCAGTGAAGAACATGCAGAAAAGCTGTTTATAGGGAAAGCAAGTCCGCTGGTTCCCAGCAGAGACACTCCATGCCTCAAGTGCAGCACTTGCAGAGACAGATACACAAGGGCAGTGCAGCAGACAAGATTTACCACACCCCTGGCAGGGTATGTCCCGTTTCAGATTCCCATTCAGCTGCGGTGGCATTGAATGTACTAAGTCAGCCGGAAACCCTGTTCAGAACAGACGATACTTGCCTGCTTTCCACAGTTACCTGCTGCTCGCTGGGCAGATACTCGTACTGGTCCCACACATTTTGTGTCCAACTCTTACTGTGCAAAGTGTTTTCTGCTTGCTTCGTGTCCAGGTTGACAGGTAGGGGGAAACCAGCATTTTTCATGAGYAGAACTCATATTTTGTTACAAGCAGAACCAATCCTGTCCTACAATTCTACTGTCTTCACACCAARCTTAGTACAGCACCAGTCCAGACAAGTCACTTAGTGACAAAGTAGGAAACCTCCACAGTTGAAATGCTACAAAACACAGTGTCCTAGTTGAAGTGACAATTGCCCATCTTTCTTGCCCCTTCTTTTCACCCCTTTCAAAGCAGCCTCGTGCTCAAAGGCATCTTTACAGCTTGTCTAGTTCAGGCTCTTCATTTTCACAGAGGGGTGGATACTCAGATCCAGCCTAGTGATGCAGCATTCCCTTAAGAAAGGCACTAGACATTTGGGGTTTTTTTTCTTTTTAAAGTAGCATCATAAAGTTATCTTCTTAAGAATAAAGATCGATCAAGGAAGTGAAGGGGAAAAAAGAGAAATCAATCTTAGGCTTACCTTTCTGAAAGAACAACAAGAAAAATACACTGTGCAGTGCCTGGATTGACTTCACAGAGCACAGCCATAAGACATGGTCAGGACTCTGCTGCACTTCAGTGGTACTAGCAAACGCTTACATGTCTAAGGAAGAAAAGCCAAGACTTAAGTTTCTTAAATCAGTTTGAGACACAAAAAGTGCACAGAAAGGACACATGCAGAAAAATTAGTGATRCACGCCACAAAGATTGCTCTCTCTAATCTCTAATACCTGGGACAATACCCATAGGAATGTCTTGGCACATAAACCCCAAAGACAGGCCTGTAATAGCTCTGCTAGGCATGATTTAATTTAACATTACAACAAGCCTGTAATAAAGGGCTTGTATGGGACAGGGCATCACTACTCTGATCACACACACTGTGCAAGACAAGAGTTAAGGCTTTCTAGCTGGCTGGACTTGGCTCTTACGCAGCCTTGGCAGTGGCAGGAGTCACACGCCACACTTGAACACACTTGCACTGAGTTTACACAGCAAGTCAGAGACAAAGTGGCTCCAAACCCAACACAGAGCTAGTGGCAGCACTGGAGAGAATACAAAAAAGAGGGAAATAAAACCGTAGTGCTCCCTCACAAAAGGGTTTTTACCTGGTTTTCCAGGACAAAGCCAGGAAATAACTCTCATACACTAGGACTGGTTGCTCAGGCTCACAAGCRTAACATGCAGATCTACAGAGAGAACCAGAGCTGCCCCATGTCCCTGCCTCAGCAGCACAAGTGCTGGGCYTCCTTCTCTAGCAGGTCCCACAGACACACTGACCAAGGCTGCCATGCATAACTGGCAGAGCACTTCACACAGAAAGAGCAGGACTGGTTCATGATACTGCTGACTGGTGCACGTGTGGGCAGAGGAAAAAGAACACCTCTTCTTCCCCGAGTGCAATATGCACTAACATCACCTTCTCTGTAAYCCAGCACCTTCACCAAGGCCAGACCCTGCTCTTGGCTGCACCTGACCGCTCTCTGCACCACTGCAGAGCACCATGCCCACTGACATAAATCTCATCAGTGTGCTGCATTTGCAAGTTTCAGCCCTGGCCCCAAAATAGCAACGGTTATGACGGCCTTTAAGTGTTGCWGGAGATCTCTTTACGGTTTCAGAGAACATTTTCTTCACTACAGAAAGGAGAAGAGTAAAGAGAGACAGTTCATGCTTTTAAACTGCCTAGAACCCACTGCATCAATTTATAAAGCTGTAGATCTAGAAAGAAACCTATGCTCTACGTAAAACAAACATTTTATGCTTAGTTCCCTTTGCTGATACTCGTTAAGTCCTCTCCGCCAATTGCAAGCCGTTCCTCTGAGATCTGGGCCCAGCTACTAGATTCTTCAAAAGGCTAAACTGCATCCAACTGCCATAATCACTCCAACAATATTTCAAGTTGCAACCCTTTGCCTAGTGACTACTGCTGCCCTTAGAGAGATGCAAATAATGCTAGACATGCTTCAAAAGGCTAATAGCCTCTCAGTGTACACAGAGCGCCTGCTCGTCTGACAGGCTGTGATCTGCGTATCCCTACTTCATTTAAATTCTCTCAAAAGGAACCATACACTTCTCGCACATCAAGCCTATATGAACAGAGTTAAGTAGCTGAGTATGCAAGTCAGGTTTTTTCAAAGTAACAGCTGAGTACTGACTTTTAAAGCCATGTGATCGTTTTACAAATACAGAAGTTTCCCAGATCTGTTTTAACACAAGCTCTGGCAATACCTTAGAGTAATGGAAATGGAAAGAAGAGCCCCCGTGTTGTTTTGATAGCCATGCAGAGAACTGCTGCATTTCTTTTACTGCAAAGCAGGTAAGATACCAACGAATACATCAGCTGCATCTACCAATTCCACAAAACAGCCTGGCACAAAGATAGCTGGCTCCCGCAAAAGCTCTCTGAAGATGATGGAATGTGCGTGAAGGCCACTAGTCTGTGACAGTCACCATGCAATTAAGATAAATAAAACATTGTATTTACCAGGTGCAACATTCCCAGAGAAAAAGCGCATGGGAATGTCCAGTGACGGCTGCTCAAGCCCAGCAGGGACACAGTCAAGTTTGAGCATTGAAGCACAAAATGCTCAAGGCTAAAAAAGGAGAAGCAGCAGCCCATTCTTTGCTCTCACTCAAATTCTTCCCACCCTCTCCCACCCCTCAAAAACACGCAAAACTTTCAGCACGTCTAGCTGCCTGGAATCTGGTGCTGCCAGTGCTGCCGGCAAGAGGACTTGTATGAGAGAAATCCAACTCCCAGCGCTGTCAAGATCAAAATGCCTGACAAAAGCTACTCATGCTATCTCCAGGCAAAAAGGGAGGACTTGAACCATACGCAATAAATGCTTTTACTACAGGCAAGAGGGAAACGCCATGGCAAACAGGAAGCAATCSAAAGATTCTTCCAAGGTCTCCTATTTATTCCCAGCAGAAAGTGACCTCCCAGCTGCTCTAAAAAGCCTGAGCCAGACACACAGCAGCAAACAGATCCAAACCTAGTACCATGAACCACAGGACACACCACACCAACCTCGAGACTTTGTTTCTCAGAGCATTCACTTAGAATTCACAGCACAAAACACTCCCCCCAGCCTCCAGGGCATCAGCTTGGGAATCCCTTGTTGCGATACCTTTCTCTGCCAACACCCTGGAAATAAATCTGTTCTCTCAAACAAGAGGTAGGGGTAAAGGACTCCAAGACATATACTGTATAACACACCATTCTGCTCCATTTCATTCCACTGCTTTGAAATCTGGAACCACAAAAACCTGATAACTGATTCTCTTAAGAGGCAGGACTGACCTCAGCACGAAGTCTCTAAAGGAACCCCCTTCCCCTTTGGTGCATAGCTGGGCTACGGCTGCCCAGGCAGCTGGTCCACAGAAGTTGTAGGTGTGGAGGTAATGTGCTATGTGGCCACATGCGCAGGGGAGGAAATGGAAACAAACTCCCGGAGAATATTCTTGGCCATTTCAATATTGTTATGTGCAATGACCAGTGCTTTCTGAATGTCCTGATATGAGTAGCCTTGGCTCATTAGATTCTCGATCTCACTGGAGAGTTGCAGTGATGCACTGGTCCCACTGCTGACTCCACCTGTTTGGCAGCTCCCTGCTTTCCGCTCAGAATTTATTCTCCGTGGTAGCGGCTTCGGCGGCCTTTCTGGAACTTGAGAGCCATCTGAAAAACCTGGAAGGAGAAACAAATGCATCACTTCAAAAAAGATGATTCTTGCTTGGAACAAAGCGGGAATGACATTAGGCTGATAAATGGCACTTCAAAAACATGCCATTGAAAGCTACGCCGCTTTCTCCAACCAGCCTATCCTCTCACACAACGGTACAGAATAGCTCAGCTTCCCCTCTCGTGTGCAAAAACGGCTATGGAGATTTTTTTAATTAGGAGGACACATCAGGCTCATTTATTAAGATAAAATCACATAAATACAAAAAACTGACAAGGGATATACGTGTCCGTGTGAGCAGAGCTCAGGTATCAGCCTTAGAATAAGCAGCAGAGACCTGCTAGGAAAAAACGACACAGAGAATATGCAACTTTACCAAACATCCCATTTCCTTCTAGAATCAGACAGCAACCCCCCGTTTAACTGTTCAGATGCTGATCTCTCCTCACAGAACTGTTGTCCACATTGCAGCATGCTGAGGGAGTGTATGCACAAAACCAGATCTATCAGTGACAACTCATCCACCACAATTGCTCCAGCAACTGAATTATGTTCTCTGAAGGGTCTGCTCCTCTTCCTCTGCCAGCCCATCAGCAGGCCAGGGCCATCTACAAGAGCTCATGCTGAAGATCACCCTACCTAATGGCTGGCTGCTATGGCAGATCAGTAAGCTCAGCCTGTTCTGCCTTTCCTCTTAGTCATTCAGATGTGTTACTTGCCAGTAGCCACATCATGCACTATTCCTGGGGAGAAAAAAGAATAGCYAATAAACCAAACAAGACACCAAACACTCCAACACATTGCTCAATGTGTTAATCCAACATCTTATAATTTTTGAGTTCTAACCTCCTGTATCATTACAGAAAGCATTTTTTCCTACTTTGCAAATCACAAGAAACTTTTCTGCATGAATATTTGRCATCACCTTAAAGAAAGTTTTATTTGTCTTCTGGAGAAACTCCTCAAGGCACTCAAGATAGAGTTTTCTAGCAGTAGAACTGGTGTACCACAGACAAATCTGTAAGACTAAGAATGTCCAAACAACCCCTTTTTAAGAGTGGGCACTGCAACAATGGCCAGAAAAGAAGCAGTCATTGTGGAGCCTATCTGAAAAACTTGTACCAAAAGCACTAAGATAGAGAAGGCTTTTCAGGAAACAAATTCATTGAAGCTTCCTCACCAACCACAATGCAGTTCAACTCCCTAGTCTTCAAAGTACAAGCTTCTTACACATAAAAAGCTTTTTGTACATTTGAGAAAAAGGACGACCCACTTCTTTCCCCCAAATTGTCTTTTGAAATAGCTGTTTCAGCTTGAACTGGATCAAATTTCAGAGACCACAGGTCAATTGGAAAGGGCAACTACTAACACAGCTTTTTTTGGTAAATGATTAAGAAACTAAACTGTAGGGCACAATGCATGAGAACACAAATATGCCAAAATGTATCCCATACTAGTCAGGCTTGCTTAACACCAGGCTTCAGCAGTAGCCAATACCCAGTGTTTCAGAAAACTGCATATGCTTTCCAGAGCAGAAACAATCAGCATTTCCACGGCGTTTTTCATTAGCAGATCTCCTAACACTACAAAGCAGGACAACAGCACTGTTATTGCAGGGCTGTAGAAACAAAGAAGGGTTAACGATTAAGCTCAGTACTTCATCTGGGAGCAGCATGTGAGCTCTCTCTGCCCCTTCTTATCCCTGTCAGCCAGATTCTAYAGACACAGTGACAGACTTAAAAAGGGAGGCAGGGAGCAGGGAGGAGTGGCAAAAGCTAATAAACTTCTCTGGACTAGTAAACTCTTCTCTGCGCTGAAGAAGGSCAAGCTCAGGAAAGGGGAAGTGGTGAAGCAGGTGAACAGAAGACTCACTGGGGCAAGCGGTCCTGGGTATAGGAGGCTCTGCCTCCCGTCTGCCTCCAGAAGGAACAAAAAACTCACTCCTCTTACTTGGCAGATCACCAGGGTGTTMAGACATGCTGAAAGCCCCCCAACAGGAAGAGTTTCAGAGTTTCCGAGTTTCCTTTACGGCTTTCCTGGGCAGTTGTAGGAAATAAGTCAAACATTACTCAGAAAAGCTCTTGGAGAGACGAGGCTTTGGTTTTTTCCTCGGAGAATGTGCCTTGCAGCCAGAAGGACAAGACGTCCTCTGTTCCCAGGGACAAAAAGCTGACCTTGCTGAGCCGCTAGGTCCCTGCTCCAAGGAACTGACAGCACCAAACAGTACGCTTGTGCCATCTGCTGGCAACAACTGCAGCCGAGACTGACCCAGACAGAAGCTGTGCAAGGCCAGCCATGTCACCTTTTACTTGGAACAGTGATAAGCAGTAATGTTCTGAAGTTCTGTTTCATGCTCTGGTACGCCCTGGTACAAAAGGTATGYCATGCCCTGTAGGAAACAGTGGCTTAAGGAATATTCTTTAAGGTTTTCCTAACTGTGATTTAAATGTGATTTGCTAGCTCAGTGATTAAATGACCAAGGCAGTGTATTCCAAGTTGTAAACCAAACTGAAAGCTAAGAGCCAGCGTAATGCCTTGTAAACCTGACTTTACAGCTTACATACAAAACCTTGAGTCAGTGACAGAAGTTTCAAACATGCATAGCAAGCCATCAGTACCCACTACAACATGACGAGTACGGGTGTTCTCTAACCTGTTACAGGGTCATTTTCCAAAGACATTCGGCTGAAGGCAGGCGTGGCATTGGAGATATCAGACAGTGTGCGACGAGCAATAGCAAGCGGTAGCGGTGGTTTGGGGATATCATAGCCATCTTCTTCATTTTCTGACTCTTCAGGGCCGTTGCTGGCAGTGGCTGCTGCCAGATCCCCTTCATCTAGAATAAGAGGCACATTCTGAGCTCTGGGACTGAACAGAGCCTCAGTCTCTCAAGGCAGACTCTGTTCCCCTGTAGTCCACAAACATTGACAGGACACAGAACTAAGGTTTTGCTGCCAAAACCCCACATTCAATGGAAGCTCTTTCCAGAAGGTAGTATTAGATTAAAAATACTTATGATAGATGTGGGCTGACAACTGCTGCCCAGAAAAAAAAAAAAAAATCTTCAGAACAGCAATTTTTTTAACAACTGTTGAGTATTTTTACAGTGCATTCCAATTAGCCTTCTCAACAACATCCCCACATGCAGTCTGCAGTACACAGACCCAGATGTTTCCACATGCATCCTAGCTTTTTTAACAGCAAAAGCAAGTAACATTTAGTTTAGCCTAAAATGCTGTTCCAACTGGGACTGGGACTAATTCATTGTACCCCAGTTTCTCAGTTGTTTTTTTAGCACACCTACTCACCAGAAGTGTTGACAGTCCCAAAAGCAGAGGATGCTGTTTGGGAGTGAATGTTGCACATTGCTTCATACATACAGCCATCCGTCTGCTGGTCGCAGTCTAAAACTCTGAGGGAGAGAACACATATTTCCCTTCAGGCAAGTGACAGYGGTCAACCACCACCACCTACTCTGTGAGTGAGATTCTGCACAGACCCCTGCTTCAAAGTGAAATCACCACTGTTCTGCGAAAGAGTATTTGTTCCAGAAAATGCTCTAGTAACGTCTATTGCGATACAGCATATCAGCTTAAAAGAGTTTAATTGAYACCACCAGAACACAACCTTTTAATAGAATTTTGAATTTCAGTTGCTGCTGCTCTCAAAAGGTTACCGGCAGAAAGAGTTGGGAGTGGTTATCTGACTCCTTTAATACTGTATAAGGATTCTGCAAAAGAGCAGTAGTCAGATTTCATTTACAGTTAGCTATGTTAGTCTAGATCTGGTGAATATCACAGGGGGGAATTCAGCAAACCAAGCAAGCAAAATCTCCACCCTAGTAAACAAATATGTTTTCCCAGAGCTTGAGGAGGAAGCACACTACATACAAACAGAATCTCACCGTAAACTCTGAGTCTTTTCCAAAGGCATTTTGATCTCTGGTTTTTGTACAGCAGGACCTGGAGGCACCACAGGCAGAGAGGATGGTGACATGTATTCAGTGTCTTCATCGCTTTCAGACTGTTCCCCAGGAGGCAGTTTTGGTACAGGGAGTGGTCTGGAGCAAAAGAAACAAGATATAAACATCAGTAAAACATTTACGCCAAATCTAATTAATATCAAAATGGCCTTTAAAATCTGCAGCCGATGTAACAAGCAGTCATCTTATAGTGATTCTGTCTRAAGAAATAACCTGGCTTTCAGGATTCTCAGCAGCCCAGCTGCAAGGTCACACTGGCACAAGGTCATTATGCAAAAGGAAGTTGACAGTATCATACACATTATAYATCACCTACTTCACATAAAGACCAACTCAGAAGTGAATTCATAAAAGAGCTAATGGCAACTGTAGCCTGTTTCCTATTGCCACAGCCAAGGGTAAGTACAACCACTATCCACAGATCTTTGGGATGCCGATTTCATCTACTTTCTCTAGAGTGTGTATTCTGAATCTGTCAGAGTTTGAAACCAAGGCTGAGAGAGTTGTGTCAAATTCTGTCCCTGGCACGAGCACGGATAAAGCCCTACAATTACCACTTTGTAAGTTATAAAAGAGCACTTTTGCTAGAAAACAACAGACCTGGCAGCTAAGGAGTAGATCGCATTGGCAGATGAGGAGGATTTAATTTTGGGGTGTTCACACTCTGGGGTTGTTGGTGGACCACTGTTCAAGCTCTGAAAGAAAAAATTTCAAACCAGGAATCAGAAACACCACATATACCAGTGTAGTTGCAAAGCTGTCAGCCAGTCATTCAACATATCCTCTGGRGGAATAAAGCATCTTCATTATAGCAGAGCATTTACTGCCACCTTAGAAATCCAGTAGGTCTGTGACCAGTTTTCCCTCAGTGAGGGCACAAGCAGGGTTCTCCTGCTTGTTCTCCCTCCAATACGCCTACTCACCACTGGGTTGTCCAGGCTGAGTGTGCTCCCAAGCCGATGGCTATCAGCCCTAGAATCCATCTGAGAGGGCAAGGAAAAGGGAAGCGAGTGTCTGTTTGACAGTTCTCTCCCAGCCCAAGGGTCACCAGGGCTGAGAGCTACAGATGGGGCTTTTGGAATCGGCCTGGATGGCCACAGATCTGCCTGACGGTTGGAGGGCACAGGGGGTGGTTTGTCTCTCGAAGGACAGTCTCCTGGCGTGCAGGGCAGGGGACGTCTCTGAGGTCGACCTTCAGTCCCAATGGAATGTGGCCTGTCCGGAGGCGGTGGCGGCGGGAGATCTCTGAGCATGGGTGGGATCGGCAAAGGTTTATCCTTGTGAAGAGTACCAGGTGCAGCCTGGAAGGCAGAAGAATGTAAAATATTGCTTAACAAAGGTAGTCTAACCACAAAACAAAAAGGAGGGAGGCAGGTGGCAGAAGGGTGAGTTTTGGCTTTTGTTTTATCTGTTTTTACAAGAAATTATCTCAAAGGWTGTGGAGATAACTCTCCACATCTCCACAAGTTAAACCTCCAAAGACACCTTCTCTACAGGCTTGAAGAGGTAACACAGTAACTACATGCGGCTACAGTGAGGCACTAAACACCTCAGATTATTTTTCTTGAAGGAAAAAAAACCCAACTTACAGCAGCATTAGGTTGGATTCCAAATAAAGGATACCCATCATTTAAAAAAAAGATTCAATTGTGGGTTATTTATGCAAGTTAACATTCATCAGTCAGCAATGAATATTCATAGAATTGGATAATTTCTTCTGCCTGAACTTTCAAGCATAATTTCATTACTTCAAACCAGCTGAAGAACCGCTGCCATATCTCAACAGCAAATGACCAAATGCTGCCAAGATCACACTACTGCCTTCTGCTAGTCAATCAGAAAACCAGTTACTCTCTCCCAGTCACACACATTTCATTCCTTCCTTAGTTTTCTATCTGAAAAAATGCTCGATGGAAAAATTTGTGAAGAAAAGTTTGGACAGGAATATGACACCTTCCCACATCTAGCCTGCTAGCTAGAACAAAACACAAGCCCATAAATGCGGTTCCAAAGGGCATAGGCAGCAGTGGCCAAGGCTGAAAACCAGTGAAAATATTGGTAATAACAATAACTTGGTAGTTCAACAGGAGGACACCAGTCACCCTAAGTGAGCCAAGTACTTCAGCTTAGGACCAGCTTCTTTCTAGCAATTGCATGGACTAATGTGAAGAAAAGACAGGCCCTTTAAACAGYAAAAAGGGACTCTCCTACCATGGATTCCAGAAGGAAGCATTTGCTTTCAGGACAGACTAGGCTCTTGTGGGGAGTGGAAGGAAAGCGGCCTAACAGGACTACAGAAAAGAAGGAAGAAAAGGCCTTGTGTGAAAGTACTTAGGGATGTCACAGAGAACATGTAGGGTTCACCAGAACGCTCTTCCTGCCTGCTCCACCAAAATCATAACTGAAAGGGCAAACAGTGTGTTTGACCTTTGAAGTGGTCCCAGGACTGGAAGCCCCAGGTGCACTGGATGCTCGCTGCTGCAAAAGGTCCAGTCGCGGTGGCACGGGAGGAAGGGTGGCCTGTGGAGCTACTGAGAATGGAGAAGGAGGACGCTCCACCTGAAAAAGAAAAGAATGGGAAAATCAAAAAATGACAAAATCCAACACAACGCCTTTTCTCTAGAGAGCCTTTCAAGCTCTGTGACTTGTACYGGCTTCAATATCGCTACTGGTAACAAATTACTGTGATAGTAACAATTATACACCAGTAAATGAAGGCAATTTCACAGCACAACAGCATTTGACTTGCAGCAAGCTTGAAGATCACCAATGGGCTTTGCTGTGGCACACAACTGAAAATGCACACTTAGCAATGGCACAATAAAAGACAAGCTGTTTGGCTGGAGTAACAAACCTGACTTACTGGGCCCCGAGCAGAAGCAAGCTTCTTTTCTTTTCGACACAAGAGGGCGCGATCTGCTGTAAATCCCACTTACCACAGCAGGCATCACTGTGCAAACTACCTTGACTACAGTGTCATGGCTGTTGCAGCAATCACTAGTGTGCACCAAAACCTCCATTTTTGTCCCTGGAAAGCTGTTTTTCCACCTAACAAATCGGAACAGCACCTGTTCTTCTCTTTTTCATAATTGTTAATTATGCTAGTGCTTTCTAACTTTGAAAAGCTTTACACGGGTTTGAACTCCCTAATGCCAACAAATACAGAGTACTAGCCTACAGCAAACCATGACAGGATGTCACACTGAAGAAATTGCTTTGCTTCCCCCAAGCTATGCATACAAAAACTACCTCCAGGAATATGGTTTACTGTTTAGTACACTATTTCACAGGGCGGAAGCTAAAGAGAAATATGACCATAGGTAAACCAGCATAGAGGATTCTTTCTGACCAGGAAAGGCAGATTATTTTAGTGATTTCAACTATTAAAAATTAGCCAAATTCCAACCCACTTCCCTAACGCAGTAAAACAATGCTAAGTGCAGATGTGCAAGAGCAGCAATRCGCTTTTAGGAAAAAACATGCAGGGATCCATAAAGAATGCCTGTCTTTTACACATCTCCTGGAAGGAAGTAGCACTAATGGCAGAGAGTTATCACACCTTTATTATACAAATTTATCAGCACCATGTAAAAAGATGACAGTCAAATTGACTTCCTCAGCAAAATAGCCTGCCCTTTACCCAGTTAGTCATCAGGACCTTGGGAAGACTGTATCTGGTTGGCTGTATTCATCACTGGCAAAAATGGATGAATTTTTGCTGATATGGGTAAACTATGGCTAATAAATCAAAAGCAGCATTGCTAAGCATACAGAAAAGTGTTATAAACCTAGATCTTACATTCCAACAGGTCAAGCCAGCCTTTTCACCCTTCTAAGAATTCTTTCAACACAACACACAAAAGATCAAAGATTTCAAAGTGTGATCACTATTGCTTAATAGAACTGAACTGACAAAACTGAACCTAAATAAATCCCTATTTTCCATACTGAGTAAAATCTTTCCTGTTCTAACGTCTGAGAACCCTCACATGCACAAATCATTAAGACCACAGAAAACTGATGGAGAACATGTAGCCTTTGTACATACTGCCACATCTACTAGCACACATCTGGTGACCTTACTTTGGTACCAGCAAGTTCTTTCATCATGAAGAGGGAATCATCAGCTCTGTCGTCGTCATCATCGTCATAACTGGGTGAGGGAGTTCCTTCTGCCCCTTGCCGTGATAATCCTCCTCCTCCTCTGGGGTCRAATGGGTCTACTACAATTGGCTCCGTGCCTTTGATTTCACAGCGGCAAAAAGGACAACCCTGGCCTTCTGATTCCTTCAGGGAAGAGAAGAGATCTGTTACAACAGCCACTATGACGCAGAAATTAAACACATAGTTAATATACAAAGAAGTTTAAACCTGCTTTTTGGCAGGTACCTTTCAACTGAGAGGAAGACAGAAAGGCAAACTGTACCACAAATATGGAGTATTTTCTCTCTGAAGTAGAAAAACAGCTTTTTAGCAAGTCCTCACACTTCTTGCCTATTCCTAGATCAAGAGATCAGGTATCTAACCAGCTTCTCCCTGCGCTGGTGAAGCTGGCACTGATGCACTGATTGTTACTGAACTATGAGCTTATGTCCTCAGTTATGCTTATCTCCATACCTGAAGTAAATGGAACAGTTTTGAGAATATACTGCTTCTGTAAAAGAGCAACTAGCTTCACTCAGAGAGATTAACAAGAGGCAATGCCTCACCTGCCACGCAGTGAGACAGGACGTGCACATCAGATGGCCGCATGGTTCAATCTTCACATCCTTGTCATTTTCAGCACATATTTTACACAGCTGAAACGTGGAGCCCATCTCACAATACAATTCATATTGTTCCTTGGGGAAAGACAGACAGACATGGTTGATACTGTAAATAACAAGCATGATTAGTCATAGATACAAGAAACCCAACACAAGATTTGCAGGAATAAATAAATTCCAAACACAAGAACACAATGCAAAGGAGAACAGAAGTCTGCAAAGATTTCACTATAATTTTATGTACTAGATACGTCTGTCAAGCTCTGAAAAAAAGGACTTCAAATTATTCCAGGTTTTCATTTAGGTGTCCCAAGAACAGCCTAGGAAAGCAGGGCTCAAGACATGCTGGATGGCACAAAAGAATTAATATTTGGCAGAACATTCTAAAAAGAAATTTTAAAATGTCAGTCCTGCATAAAGCTTTACCTAACCTTTGCAATCCCCTCTGCCCATTCCTACCATTCAAAAATTTCTGCAACTCCTGTAGAATACAATACACCAGCCTTAAAAACAAGCCTTGGGGATACCAAGTATGACAGAATTGTATAAACAGCTAAGGAGGCTAGAAATTAGGAAGAAAGCAAGCGAGTTTGATGGGATAGAATACTTTGCTCACCTGTGTAACTTTAATGTGGTCCTGAGGTGTGGGCTCACACAAGCCAGTCAAGTCAGGATTCTGATTCCGGCCATCGGGAAATAAATAACTGTAAGCAGTTGGGGGAAAAAAAGCTATCTCTCTCTATATATGCATATAGACACATGCATACATACACACACACACAACAAGGTTTCTTTTGGGGATGGTGGAGGAAAGAAAGAATGAGGATGAGAAGCAAGGGGTGGGAATTCAAGGTATTCTGAATTCAAAGGAAGCTTTGGAAGAATTTTACTATCGGACAAAAATCAAACATGTCATTCTTAAAAATAAAAGAAGCTTGTTTTTCTCCCTGGCAGCAAGTTTTATTTTAAACAGGATGTTATGGTCCTAGACTACTCTTCTTAAATCATCCTACAGCGAAACTGTAATATCCAGAGTAAGAAAACTAATGCCATAATATCAGTTGCGGTGGCTCAAATTAAAGACTCGACTGGAGAAGAATCTATGACAAAAGAGAAACACTGATGCACACTTATCRTCTGCTATTGCAAAGGACAGTACAGCTCTCTAGTGGAAAAGATAGCTGTCTGAGTATTCTCCAGTGCCAAAACAGTTACATATATGAATTAGTCCACTGACATCAATGGTACTGTTCACATGATTGAACTGTTTTGCTGAATCAAGATCTAAATAGAACGGAAGAGTTAAGAGATGTCCAAAAGGGGCTCAGTGATGTCACTAGTGATTGCTTGACCTCTGCAACATGCTGCCTCTCCTGTGAAGTAGATAATGTGTGATGAATCCAGAGGGTACATTTTACCATTCAACTGACTTTAAGACCTCACCACAGGATTAAGATTTATAAAACAAACTCACAGTGAAAAATGGCAAAAAACTTAATTTTGATAAAGTTACTTACAAGCCTTCCCTGAAGCCATCAATCAGTGCTTGAAAAAGAGGTTTGTTGTGGGGGATTGTCTGAAGAATGTTGCCATCTGCAGTGACATAGCCAATGGCCCACTGACCGAGTCGTGTACAACTCAATCGGAAAATATAACTAAAAAAACACAAAGGAAAGGAAACCTCAGTTTGGACTGGAACAGACAGGAAAGATTAAATGTCAAGTAGGCAGCCTTTGTCTGGCTATCTCAAGACAGCAAATAAAAACTAGTAGGTATAACTTGATGATTTACACCAGCTTTCCTCAATTTACCCCCAGGCAGATCAAAGGAGAACCTTGCAATCTGATACAAAGTGAGAAAAGCATCCAAGCACTGGCCTCCAGGTGAAATTAAACCCAGAATCCAGAGCAAGAAAAGTTAGCATCCTTAAAATCATTTGTTTCAAATTAACTTTAAAAAAAACCAACAAACAACAAAACCAACAAACAGACTACACAGGGTTTCCATTTTTAAAACCAGCACAGAACTAACAGTATAGTAACAACCTTCAGAAATGAACACTTGGCCTTTCCTG
This sequence comes from Oceanodroma leucorhoa, assembly GCA_030449065.1. Lineage (NCBI taxonomy): Eukaryota > Metazoa > Chordata > Aves > Procellariiformes > Oceanodroma > Oceanodroma leucorhoa. The sequence goes on from JASVER010000066.1 coordinate 5,475,653, forward strand.
CATAAAGAGAAATCTGTAAGCCCTGTTGCAYTGGGCCAAGTTCTACCCAGGTAGGGTAGCTCAAAACTGCTCAGGTCCACAGCCCCCTAAGAAGCATGTGTCGCGCCCCACAGCCTCTGAATGTCCAGTCTGCAGCATTACCTTGCAGCCTACTCTGTCTACCATGCTGCCTTCTGCCAGYGCAAACACTGGTCAGCTGCCTTGTACATCTGAAGTTGACTTCAAATGTACACACTGCTTCTGGGGGCTGCAATCAGCTCAGCTCTCCTGGTTTTATGCATATACACCAGAAAGTTATGGGACYGATAGATACATCCCCTTATTCCTGGTCCTAAACAGCCCACCATTTAGGCTCACTCTGGCAGTGTCTGCCTCTGCATTCTGCTCATGCCTGAGGGAGCTGTTGTGACAATTGTGGGGGTGGGCAGGAGGTAAAGTCACCACACAGAGGATAATCTCCAAATACAGGGCGAGCTATGGTTTTTTTACAGTTTAAATTTCKGAGGAAGGAAGACAAAGACAAAATATAACCAATCTCCTCAGTCAGCACAGCMATCAGCGATGTTAGCAAGAATGATCAAAAAAGCCACTGCTGCCAAGCACTAACCTGCCAGGTTTGTGAATGAATTTCTGAAGCCGGGCTTTCACCTCATCATACGTTAGGAATGCCATATAACCAGGATGAGTCACCGCTAGGCTATTCCAGTTCCTGAGCAAAGAGGACCACGGCTATAGAAACAACAAAGAATTATATTAACCATGCACTTCTAAAAGGTATCAACACATATAATACCCCTTAATCAAAGGGATCAGTTCTCCAGTTAAAGCAGCAAGTTTCTTACCCCACCATAAATCCACTAGAGGAACTAAAACCTACTTTCTCATGCAGCAGCCTTAGCATTTGAGTTTCTCTCGTCGGTGACAAAAACATCACCTAAGACAGACCTTAATCAAAACTCCTTTAATAAATGCCAAGGGAGAAGTCACTGAGGTCACAAAAAGACAGCTCAAGAATAGCTACCAATTTGTGCTGCTTCTGCAGAGAAAATGACTCATTCCTGAGACAGGGATAAAGACAGGAGTTGAATAAGATTATGCACAGGACCAGAAACCATGACTAGTCTGATCTCTAACACCAACTTCCTATATGGCCTCAGTAAAGTGACCTCCCCTCTCTGTCTCAGTTTCACTGTGTGTAAGATGCTTGTGACTATTCCTTAACCACCTAACCTCACTTGGGTGTGGCAAAGATTACTGGCTAGTCTAAGATTTGAATAAACCATGTTAAATATTCCTTAAAATGATGCACACAAAGTCAGAAAAACAGTTTGAAAGCTCTCAATCCTGAGAAGGGCTTGGGTGTCTAAATCTCATCTAATTTTTCCAAATTTCTCAACTTGTCTAGAAGAAGATATTAGCTCCCCCTAAGAACTTTGCATCTCTTGGAAATTGCAGCAACTCTTAACTTGCTCTTTATGTACTATAGTTGGAAAAAGTACTGAATGAGATCAGCTACATTGCAACACCGAACATGGGAATTTTTCATCTAGACATATCTTAATTACAACCCACCCTATCACATGGGAAAAGGCAAGTCAGAGCCAAAGAAGTAAGTTTGCTCTTGTAAATACCCAATTGCACCATCAGAAGCTGTGTTTTTGAGTTTAGCATTATTAAAGACTGTGGGTTAGAATTTTACCTACTATTAATATCACTTCAGTAATACAGATATTTCTCGTGCACAGAACACAGACATGTCCACAACTTCCTGGCTGTGTCAGTTCAAAAGCTAGGAAGCCCAAATTTCCATGCTTGTGCTCTATCCTGAACAAACTCCCCATGGAAAATAACTCTGACAAGAAAGAAAAGGACAAGGAAAGACATACTGATAAACTAAGCTTCACATTTCCTGGCTTACAGAAGTTGTGTCAGAACTTCAGTCTAAAAGTGACCTTCAAAAGGGAAAAACTGATTCATGGAAGGATACTCAATGTGCCTGACAGTTGCAGTATATATTTAGACAATTTGTTCTTCTGCAACCAGAAGAATCACACACTTTTACTGCAATCTAGGGTCCTAAGTATTACTAGAGCTGTTTAGCGGATGAAGGGCAAATCCCTTACAGCATAAATAATGTCATTTTWGTGTGTAAAATATAGTTTGTCCTGGGAAAAGAGTCTAACCTGAAGCACTGAGACACATTTCAAGTGATTCACGTTCTTCAATTCTTACCTGAAAAAGTCGTGTGAAGATATCAAATTCAAATACTGAAATGTAGTCATTGCATGTCAAGTCAATCGTTGACTTCAGGGCCATGGCTTCCAGCCCTGAACTGATTGGATGCACTTCATGCAAGGCCTGACGGAAGCTCTTCCAAGGAACGATAGTCCTGGGGAAAACCAAGCCGTCTGTAAATGTGGTATATCTGAAGACCACCACCATGTACATACCTTACACATTTTTTTTTATGTGTATGCACCTCATGATAATGGAAGAGAGGAAAATCAAAATTAGCTACAAGAGATTTATTCATGTTATGCAAGCACAGGATTTCTTGGTACGGCAGGAAATTAGCAGGCAAATTAACTTTAAACAATTTTCTCTGCATAAGCAAAATTTTGGAATGTGAAGTCCAGCTCTGCTTTCTCCCTTCCCTTTTTCCGCAGTCCTATCATGTCAACACTTGTACATACCCTGGGCTGTATACAACACCATCACTTGATAAGAATATCATAATATTGCAGCTGGTAGAGAAGGAGTTAACAGTAAATCTTTTAGTAAAGGTCTAGACAGTCAAAAGAAAAAAAAAAGCTGCAAACAATTCTCTAGAGGGATTAACTGGAGAAGTAAGATAATCAGAAGCTAAAACAGAGGCTTCTGTTTAAAGGAATATTTTCCTTCTTTTAGAATATCAAGTAGAAAGTAAACATAGAAAGAACATGCCTAGCTTCAGACAGTGTTATTCATGAGTAAATATATTACTGCTTTCTGTTCTGACAGCTATTAATTAAACTTTTTCTGTGAAGTACCTTAGTTACCTTAGTTAGAAAGCAGTACCCAATTCCATTAACTTTAATGCTCAAACATTGCTGCGGACACCTCTACAGTTCATTTAGTCAGCATTTTATTAGATACAAAAATTAAAACTGACATTTCAACAGTTWACATGCAAATATACATTACACTTTACTTTCTCCTTCATTCTATCTTAACAAAGCCATTATGCAAACYGACAGAAGTTCAGAGAAGCAGAAGAAAGGTGACTAAGTGATTGGAAAGACTAATTGGAGGGAAGATGAAAAGAATTTAATATAATGGCTTAGCTAAAAGACAACTAATATTGGGGACATGGTAACCTTTGAAAGAAGAAAACAGATTATTTTGCATAGTTCATGGAGCTTACTTACAAGTTAAGGAATTAAATTAGGGAGAGGAAAATTTAAGCTGAATAATCGAAGGAAACTCTATGACAGTACAAGAGTATCCTAGGGAAAGTGGGGGAAGACCCATCACTTCACAGATTTAAAACAAGACACGACAAAGACCTGGGAAATATAATGTAGGAACARTCATGTATCTCACCCCAGAGAGTGGACCAATGACTGACAGGTCTCTCCCATCGTTCATTTTAACCTGACAAAGACCTTTTTGAACCGCAAAACAGAATTTTTAAAAATGCAGAGTGCTGTGTGCAATTTGTTCCCACATCTCTATTTTTAAGCACAGTTAGAAACTTACTTTTCACCAAAAGCCTTTCTCCAAAATTCTGCAGCATCTGCCTTGGTGATCCGGAACGTGTCTCCCTGGAAAAGGCCACTTGGGAAAATACCTTTGAGTTCTGCCAGCATATGGCTGAATATCAGGGATAACTTTGTCAGATTACGCCTACAAAGGACCACAAAAACAAACATTTATTTTAGAAAAGACAGACGTGGTTTAGCACTCTGAACAAAACAGAAATAGGATCTATTGCAATTCAAGAAGTATCCCAGCCTAGAAAACTCCTCTCATTTGGGACTACCTTTCAAKTATTTACCCAGCATTCAGAACACATCCATCACATGGTACTTATCAGTAAGGTCTGTGTTTGTCAAGACATTTTCCACAATGACTAACTTTGCATAACATCTTCGAGGTGCGCAAGTTATTTCCAAGGCAAATCTTCCCAAGGAAATACATTCACAGAAAATGTCCAGAACCAATATTCACACCTTACCTATTAAGTAACAGCATCATTGGAGCAAAAACCTCATCAGGCTCCTTTGCTCTTGGGTCTGAAAATTCCTTATGAGAGCACATAAAACTACTACTGCCTTAGATCATGTAAGCTGAATGTCTTTCCAAGTCTCCAGAGGGTYCCAACACAGTACATTTGCTCAGAGAAAGTCTAACCGATAATAACAGGCCCAGCTCCCAAGGGAAGGTCAAAATACCTGCAGGTTTCTTCTAAAATGGTAATAACTTACATACAAAAGCTTGACAGTTAGGGTGCTCAACTATACTGTGTTGAGTAACTATCCAATTTGAATTACAAAYTGCTACCCCAAGTCCCTTCTCTGCCTCAAAGACATTCATGTATCAGGAGAGTTCTAGTCCATCAGGGTATGCCCTTTATCTAAACTTGAGAGGGAAAGCTGGAGAAAAGGAGAAGAGATTCTCTSCTTCGGATTTAGTCAACGTGCAAAAGATTTCCAGAAATAGAAGACAGGAGGACTACTGCCCAGCAGAGAGGACACAGCAGCATTGGGAGCATTTTGGGTTATATTGCTTCACAAGAAACTAGCRTTGGATTGGCATCAAATCCCAGCAGTACAAACTGCAGCCCAGGACTGCTTCTTCCCTGCTTGTAGTCTTAGCAACTACGTTAAGGAGGTAAGCTCTATGTTATAACTGTGCTATGCAGAAATAGAGCTAGCTTGGGTACTTCAAAGCATCAGTGCCTGTAGCAGTACAGGAATACCAAAATAACAGTCTTCCTACTTAGGAGTCAAACAATAGCACTATTACACACTAGAGAGGTCGTCTTCTACTTGTAGACGGAAAAAAAAAATATATTCACTAGTGGTACCCCTTTCTCTCATTCCTTTGTCCAAATAAAGGATGACAGAAAATTGAGTTCCTGAAGAGCGACAGGGATATTTCTAGGCCAGAGGCTTTTTTTCACCCCCATGTCACATGCTTGAAGGTAAAAGAAGGAACTAGTATCATGTGGGAAAGGACAACTTCTAAGTTAGGTCCAACAGACTGGAGCTGGTCAGAAGACTGCATCAACCACCAAGGCATTGCACAGACTCAGTTATGACACTAAGCAACAAGTTATTTTGGAGACTGCAAAATACTGAACCATTCAGAGAGGGGCTAGAAGCATCCCCAGTCACACAGTATTTTCTTAATGCCTTGTTTTCCAAGCTCTCTCACTAAGTATACTACTATTGTAGTGTGCCATCTCCCTGAAGACAGCTGTGTTTGGCAGAAAACTAAGTTCCCCCTAGGTTTCACCCTTTCACCAATTCCTAGTATTCTGGTTGGATTGTCTCCAATTTACTTAATCTTGGACATTTTTCAGATACCACTTGCTCCAGACACGCTATTCCTAGTTGAAGTACTTATCCTGTTAATCTGCCTGATGGTGGATCTGACCTCCAGCTAAAGGAGATAGSTAACTGTCTCCAGCCTTTCTGCAAAAATTTCCCTGGACATTTGGGCTTAGGTCTTCTAGCTCCATGTCATACTTTCACTGAGTCTAAACTCAGTTGGAAGTGACCTACTTTGCTTGACATATATTCTGCCATATACTCAGCTCCACGTGAGCCCTTTCTCCGTGCTATAATACAGTCTGAGTAGACTAGAAGGTATACAGGGCTCAAAAGCATATATCTTCTTTGACAGTAGTTTTCCTCTCTTACCCTTATTTATTCAACTACATTTTAATTTGTGTCTCAGCAATGACAGCCGCTCAAAGTGTTTACAGAAGGTGCCAGCTATACAGCAAGGGATTCTGGTTTTTATCATTTCATACATGTCCAATAACAACAGGTGCTCAAGATTAACTTAAGTAAAACCATGCAGATGTTCTCCTGTAGGCTGCTCCATTCAGCAGTTCTCTACTGGATGCATTACGCATTCAAAGTATGTGTAGTTTAAAGCAGCTATAGGATTTGGCTGCTTGATTCTATAAACACTGACTGAAAAGCTTTGTTGTTCACCACTCTTTGTCAGTTAAGTGGCCTCCACAGAGAGGGGCTGTCAGAAATTCCCCTTCCCTTAGCAGTGTATCACAATTTCCAGTCATCTTGCTTTTGCAGTTYTGTTATACCTTTGGAGTGCTACTGTAATTCTTCACCTTCTGCTTTTAGGAAGGTTTATTCAGCACGTCTTAAAAAAAACCTATACAGGATCCCGAGTGTAGGAAAAACTAAGCTGTATGAGAACAACAAAGTAATGGCTTCTTATGTGATCATAATCACATTTGTGAAGATCAGTGGCTCAGGACCTAGATGTAGGGATACACAAAGAAGCTGCAGCAGCACAAAACCAGGCTGTTACCTTATCAGTAGTATCTGTTTGTGCATGTCCCCACGCTGGTGTAAAGTTAAGTAATTCAAAAGCTGTGTACTCCTCTTTCCAGTAGCAGATAAGGAACTTTGCATTTACCAGGGGAAGGCTCAGATACCGAGGCACAGCCACTCGCTAATCCTACAGAGAAGAAGATTTAACTGTAAACTCACACCCCGGCTCTCTTCCTCCCTCCARAGGGTAGGTTCCCACCATGTTCCTGCAATGTCTTTGGCAGACAAACACTAGAAAAATTGCCAATCAGAGGTTCTAGCTGTGGAGCTTGTTCCCCAAGCTGTCTTCTGAAAGTCCTCACTTCCATAAAATGACAGAAAAGGTGACAGTTTATGGCAGTGCAAGGGAAAAAAGCAAACACCATGCTATTATGAATCATTTAATCCATCTATAACTCAAGCAAAAAAGAGATGGTATTTGTTTTTACTAAGTTTATAAAAATGGAGGCTTGAGCAAAAACTGCTAATTATTTTGTTACACTAACATGGAAGTAATGGGCAAGAATTAAATTCTGAATCATTTCCTTGAAGGGTTAGTATGCAATATTTGTGTGCAATCTTAGCAAGTAAAGTGGCATCTCACAGCAATGCGTTAATGCCAAGTGACTTCCACAAAGTTAGCAATCCTAAAGCTGTTTAGGTATACCGCACAAGCTAGCATTGACTTGCTAGTACTCTCAACACTTGAAAAATCATGTCCTATTTGTGAAAAAATTCTAAGTATGCTTGAAACTAATGTATGCAATATTTGATAGACAGAAGGAAAATAATTTCAAGCATATACTCTCCTATTGCTGCCCAGCACAGTGTGAAAATTTGGGTATGACCAGGCAAGCACACTAATGCATTTCTGACCCCCAAACAAGAAGCTAAGTGAACAAGTGCATGATTTAAACAAAGCAACAGTTAACACTGCAAGAAGATAAGGTATGTTCCTGTGTCCAGTTGCTTATCACTTCTGCCTAAGAGCCTTCTCCCTTAGTTGAGTTTCAGGAAGTGCTTGCACTGAGCTGAGCACATCATTTCAGCGAAAGTAGTAAAAACTTCCGCAGGCTTAAGGATGGGTAAACAAATGATTTTACACACACAAACACATATTGAGGGACTGTTTCCAAAAAAGTTTCTAATACCCGAACATTTTCTATTCTTAAGGTTATCATAATTTTTCACAAATATTCAGCTGTATCTTAGGTACATAACAGGAAAAACACAGGAAGTGAACATAAAGAGCAAACTGTAGAATATTTCATGTTAGTAACTAGCTTTTACATACAGCAACTAGTTACCAATCCTGTGCTAAAAGGACAAACATTTTCTTTCAAGAGTGCACTCCTTTATTTTAACAAGCCAAGTTACACATTTGTAAATTAATACAGACCAAATAAATGCTTGCAATTACAGTGAACATTTTTTATTGGCATATCGAAATTTAGTGATTATGACTGTATTTTATTTTTAGTAACATCAGCAACTGTCGTTATCTCCATTGCTTCAACTAAACAGAAGCAAGAGTTCTCCCAGAAAAAAGGTAACATTTTCAAAGAACACTTAAGTGACTAGACCAGAGATTCCCAAACATTTTTGGCCACAGACCTCCAGCAATCTTCCATTTTATAGACTGTGATGGCCCTCTTTCAAACTTTTAGCTAAACACAGTAATGAACACAAATACTGTGTTCATCATGGTATGCCAACCACAGTTTGGGCATCACCGACTTAGGCACCTAAATCCCATTGACAGTCAGTGGAATTTAAACACCTGTCATATAAGCACTTTTGAAAACGTCACCCAGGGACTGCAGGCCACATCAGTTGGCTCTCCTCATTGTTTGCAACTGAGCTGAAGGCAACACCTGTACCAGCTTCAAACRAAAAACTACAGCATGTTTGTGTTCAGTTGTTAGGTCCAGAGGCAGAGCAACAGCTACAATTTAGGTTGGATTTCATGTTCCTGTGAGTGCTTGCACACTTACATGCACAGTATTCAGCTTATTGTTAGATAGTGAATCAACCACATACGTAAAAAGTGAAAGTTTAGAAAGCCAAGTATTTTTCCACTCTATACAGTAACCAAATATTTTACAAAGAAACATCTGCAGTACTAGCGTGGAGGCATCATTCCTTCCATACACAGTGTTAACAGAGAACCACTTCTTTAACAACCCAGAAACATCACCAGAGCCTGYTTAGCTGCAATTACACTAGCCTGTAAAATTGCGCTACTTTGACACTGACAGTGCTYTAAAGATGCAGGTCTCAAGCAATCCTTTTGGGGAACAAAACCCAGCGTGAAGCAAGACTGTTTCTTCAGTTACCCAGTGCTTATTAATCAGCTGGCTCCCCGAGGCGGGGCCAGGCCTGCCAGCAGCTTTGCAGGCTGAACAGGCATGTTCCTTCGTCCTCCCTCCTCCGTGCCCCCTCCGCTGTGGTTGTGCTACTTCCTTCCTGCTGCACGACTGGTTTTGCTCCACGCATCTTAGCAGAAGTCAAAAGCTTGAGCAGGCACTTCCATTTGCACCACAGTTCTTCGCTGCAGCCCCTCCACGGGCCGGGCCCCACCTGGGTTTTCTGGTGCTGTTGCCTCTCCCAGACCTAGGGCAGATTTTTCTTTTCCAGTTTCCTGTTTGCTGGACAAAAKCGTTTTTCCACTCTATAGGCTCAGTCTTGCAAAACCATTAACGGCAGAGGACGGTTTTAATCAGTGTTGCCTCTTCCAGCTACGTCAACACGGTTAGTTAAATTAATTCAAGTTACAAAGTCATACAGCACCTAATGCACTTCATGACTAAAATACCTTCCTTACCTCAAGGCAATGTTAATATAGTACTACCATTTCTGCCACTGCCAGCTAGAATTTTTTCATTTTCTTCCAATATTTCTTAACTACTTCACAACTAACTAATTGACATAGTATAATTTTGTTCCTCACACATAGCAAGGAGACTGCTCCACCAGATGATTTAGTCACAATATTGTGTTCACATGCCATAACTTGACATGCACATAATGTCACGTCTGTAAAGTTTGTTCTGTTGAAAGCATGCTACAAACACCGCTGCACAGAGGAATTAAGAGCTGTACCACAAGACAACCAGCTACAAAATGCTTCACTTCTCTGAAGTTATTGTGCATATTTCTTACTTATGACCAAACTTTCAAAGGGATTTTTGTATTTGCACTCCCACTGACTTCAGTTATACTTGTGAACACTGGATTTTCACAACTAACATTCAGCCTCTCTAAGAACAGGCTGTGTGTAACAAAGATTCTTTACAGGAAGCTAAGACACACACAGCCACACCTCCACCTTGGCCCCCAAAACAAAATTAAGCTTAACATGACTCCATTAACTTCATCATAACATACTTTTGAGAAAATGCTCTATTTCATAAATCAGTGCCAAACTGGCTAAAATTACACGTCAACACTGAAGATTCAGAGAGGGTAAAAAGAATTCAAATCAGAGGACATAAGTTACTGTAAAACTATCCTATTCAAAACACAAGAGAAGGCTCTCTCTGCATGTCAACTTGGCTGTTTAAAGGGGGATGACCCAAAAATGCAGCTCACAACAAGAAATTCAATACCAGTACACTGGAGGAATGACCACAGAGCATTTTAAAAAAAGTATACCTATTTATTCTAATGGAAAATTAAGGGAAAAAGCATTACAGAGAATGTGGGGGCGTCTGACGCCTTAGCTCTAAACGCATTGACTGAAAGGCAGAGTCTCCTAGAACAGATGATGAAGTTTCTAATTGCTTCTGTCCTCACAGAATTGCAGAATTAACATGTTCACCCAGGACAACTCAGATGCACCACTTCCCTTCTTCAGAAATTCTACATCCGTTTGGCGAAAGAATTACAAATTGGTGGCTAGGAAATGAGACGATTGCTCAGTTAAGCCGAGGGAAAACACACTCTAATCGCTGTACTATTATTCACTGCTACTGCTGAAAACTTATATTTTTTTTTTTTAAAACAACTCGCAGTCCAAAATTACTTCTGTGGTATCGCCGCCTTATGTCTCCAGTGGCTCTCCATGTAAGTTTATGACATGCAGAGCTGCAAGCACACCATAATTATTTCGCTAGTTGAGCAATTAATGCTTGCTCTTGTGTAAATCACATCTCAACAACCCTATTGATGGATAAGACTTCCTTCAGGATTTTGACATTCTTCTGAATATGAGATCATATTAAACCTTCTGAGGCAAAAAAAAGTTTTTAACTCATTTTACAGGTGAGGCAGCTGAAGGACAGAAAGAGAGAGTGCTGGAAGCTAGAATTACAGCTAGGGAATTTCTAATTCCTTATCACGTGCTCATTATTGCAGAATACTATCCGCTTACTAAGTACTACTGCAAGAAATTATAACTAAGGAAATACAAGTTTCCTACCCTCTCACTTCTGGGTTTACTTTGGAATTATGCACCACCAGATGATGTTTAGGTGACAGAGTTAGCATCCACTACAGGTAAATGCAAGCTCCAGTACTTACACAAAACAACCCAAAACCTGAGTTGTTGAGTCCTGCAAACAGCCAAACATTATTTTTTCCTGTAACTACCTTACATCTTATGATTCGGTATTTTGAAGATTTAAGAGCAAAAAAAAAAAAAAAAAACAGCTCTTTTAATGAGTCTCCAACAAGTCAAATGCACCTTTCAGAAACCACTAAGGTGTGAGTTTATCATATAAAACATGCTTTTCAGATGTTACGAACTATGCACCAGACATCAGTATTTAGACCCAATTTCAGTAGATGGTGGCTGTGTCTGGTTCCAGAAAGAACAGTATCTTATATCCTACTACCACACCAGCAAGAAGTTTTCTGCATGCTCTTCATGGTAAAATTGAACTCCAGCCTATGCATATAAGCAGTAAGTGGAAACGCTTGAGGTGATCCCAAGATGTCTTTTATAACCCTGAGACAGCTTCAGAGTTCTCTACACAGAGTAATCAGTTTTAAAAATAGAAACAGCGGAACTACTTTCAACAAAACTTGCAACACAGGAAGTGAATGAAATTCCATTTAACTATCACTGGCTCAACAGAAGTCACCTTACAAAGTTATGCTGGGCCACTGCTCTGTAACATTTACAGTACTTCCATAGGACGACTAATATAGCAGACTAACAGCAAACCACACATTTTAGAATCAGCAAATTAATTGCTTGTACTATAGACTTTTACAGCATCAGCTAATGCTACATTGATTTTGCAGACTAGCTCTTCCCAGCACCCTTTGGGAAAAAGGAAACAAACACATAACATGTTTATCACTTCTTCTTAATACGAGGTTCAGCTCCAAACATGCTTTTCCATTTCAAGAACTACAGGCTTCGCTGTTTCATTCTTTGTAGAGCTATAAAACCAGCTGGTTAATTCTGCAACTTCAAGATTTCACTTACTGAAACAGCAAAATGGGAACAGGAACACATAAACCACAGGACTAAATATTTCTGTCCATTCTTGGTCTAATCCCAGTCCCATTAAACACTATCAACTGCAGGGCTGAATAACCTGAACGCAGGGTAGCACTATTGCCTCCTCTGCAGAGGAGCTGCTCTACATCGGTGGATGCCGTGGGCACCAGTGTGCCTGGCTAAGGGTGTCAGCTCCCGCACAGAACACACATCTAACTGCATCTGGAAGCTAAACTGCCACATTCATAAGACATTGCACCCGAGCTGGCCCCCATGAAGCCAAATCAGAAATGACTGCAACCACTATATTAGACATTTACCCTGTTTAATATCTGCAACAAATCTGTGTACAACAGTTGCGACTGCTGTGAAGTTTCCCTTTTACTCYCTCCCTCCACCTTTTTTACCAATTAATTACATCTACGGCCAAAAAATGCAATAGTCAACTAGTGAAAGGCATTCTCTGCATGCAGTATTTCTTTCCATTCTAAATTTTTTTAAATGGTACCAATTGTAGCTTTAAAGAAGCAAGAAATTCTATAACCTAATTCCTTTATCAGTGCTGTAGATATTACAGGACAGAAATATTACACAAAACATACATACCTTACAGTCTTCTGAATCCTGGCACTTTCCAACTAACATACATACATATATATATATAAATATATATATTTTAGTTGGAATAGTTAGTGTGTGTGTATATATATATATATACTTGTATTGTTATGCAAATGGATGTGACCGATCTGAAGCAGAAAGGACACCACAGCCCAGTGTGCTGACCAGAAGCACCAATCTACTGACCTTTGAAGGATCTGGACTTATTATTCTAGGCACAAATACTAGTGTTATCTTTTTAACAAGCTGGATTTATTTCAATGTTAAGAAGGTAAAAATCCACTTATTTTTCTGGATTTAAATATTATAGAAAACACTTTAAAGAGAATAATTCATTTGATAGGATTAGTGGTCTTTAAAGAGCTCAACATATACTCAGAGGATCGACAAGATAAAGGATAACCTCTCGCATAGGTTACAGATTAATTCTTTTACCAGATTCAAGGGACTACACAGCAAAACTTACTGCTCAGAACACCACTACTCATTGTACTTATATTTGGGCTCTCTGCACTGGAGTCAAAATTTATATTTCAGTGGCTACTTGCTACAGTTAAAGGGAAGAACAAAGCACAAAAGCCCTGTTTCCAAATCAAGGAAGACTCCGCATTTCACACTTGATCCTCAGCCGCCACAAAACTGCCTTGGGTATCATGACGCCACTTGGGGATTCCTTGGCAGAAGGATCTGTAAACTCTATCGCTTCACTCCCAACTCACATCCTGTCAAAATACTAAACCCAAGATAATTTGCAACATACATACTCCAGTACAACATACAACTCTGGCATATGTTTGCTTTTCAAGGATTGCAGCTAATGGCAGTACTTGCCCAGCCCATAGCTGTCCTGCTGAGTAATTTGGAAAGAGCTCTCCTTCCCCCCCCCCCCATACTCACTTACCATGACCAACTTATCCTCTACAGTAATTTTACAGTCCTTTCTACAGGTGGGTAGCAGTCAGCAAGTCACATTACCTGAGCTAGCTGTCGGTGGCACGTAACTGAGTGCCATCTGATCCACCTTCCAGAGATGGAAACAGGGCAAAGCCAGCAAGTTCACAAACTAACACCACAGAAGGTATTGCTTCAAACTGTGGGGAAGCAGCTGGCCTAATTTTGTTCAGTACCTTCTAGCAAGCTGAGGGTTTTTTTCAACACTRYCTTATAGTTCAGAAAAGCTTTCACRCACCAAAACACAATCTGTTTTCTGGCTGAAAGGGCCATGACTACAGACTTCTTCAAATCAACAGAAATCCAAAACATGGCATCTTGGCCCTTAATACACAAGCCAAAAGCACCCAAGAAACCCAATACGGTTGCCAAGTAGCAGTAACACATTTTTGCCAGCATCAAGAAATCTATCCACACTTCAAATGATAATTACTACAAACTAAGTTACCAACACTTGCACTTCCATCCACAACATCAAGTCCACAGAGTTTGTCTTCCATAAAACCCTACAATTTTATAGGCTCTGAGAGCAAAGAAGAATAAAAATCTTACTTCCTTATCATGCAATAATCTAAAAGCTTACATTTGCCCATAAATTGATTTTCAAGACAGTGGTCCAATTTTTGATGGAAAGAAAACTAAAATAAGTGCAAGCTTATGCCAATTATGATAAGTGTTACTTAAGKTCCACAACTATCACCTAAACTAGCAATTTAAAGCCAAATTAAAAAGAAATAATTCACATTCCTCTCTCCAACAACATTTAAATGATAATGAATTTCTTCTTGGGTAATAAGCAGTTAGTGCTTATATGCTGGTGCCTGGCAATGAAACCTTTCTTGTGGGCAGCAGCTTTGGAGCCTGTTCTTTAAGATGTCCTAATTTAAATGCAGATGTAGACTTCACACTAGTGGGTTTTTGTTTAACAAAAAAGAAAAAAAAGAGTATTCGTTGTATTAGAAGGAAGTGACAGAAGGAAGACTTGCACACACCATGCACCATTTGAGTTCCACATTTATTTTATACTATCTCTTTTTCACTGGACAGGAATGTGTGCAAGCACTCTGCAATATGAGATTAGAGTACTAACCCCCTCCCTTCCCTCCAGAGGGCTTTTGTGGTTCAYGGCTTAGCACAAGTGTTTTCCAACTTCTTCCTCTTCAAAATCTAATTTTTTTTCCAAGTCATTTTTCATGCATTTCCTTCCCCTTTAAAGATATGCATGGTCATTTCCAGTGGACATTAAATATTGGTAGCTTTTTCCTGTGTAAATTAGTAAGTCTTTAMGTTGGAGCTAGAGAAGAATATGAAATCCCGCTGAGGCAGCATCCTATAAGGCTACTGTCAGAAAGACGACAGTTAAATGCGGACTAGTTTCCCAAACCTTTTTTGCAACTCCATGTTATATGGAGAGGGTTTATCATATTCCTCGCCCAACCCCATTTTCTCCTCTGCAGATATGTTAGCTTTGTTAACCGGGTTTGTTAACAGTTTGTTTTCCAAAGTATGCAAGCTGAACTAGTAAAATAACTTATGCTATTTCCTAAACATCCAGTCCACATCCTGAGTAATTACTTCTCCTCAGCCTTTCACCTAACCCCCACCCTGCAGCTTACGTAACTGCATTCTCGTGTGGAAACATTTGCAGTGATCTGATTTTATTTAGAAAATAAATTTGCTGAATTTTCGCTCATAATAGGTGAAAAATGCACTCTTCAGCCTAATTCATCCTTTCCCAAGTAACAGACAATTCCTATCCCTGCCTACTGATCAGCAAGCTATTTTTCTGTCCTGCCATGTGAAGTATAATCTATTTACACAACTGCAAAAAAGCTGCTGCAACGAGTAATTTGTGTAGTGGGGAAAGCTGATGAATGACAGCTCCTCTGTGCAAGTAAGAGGTCTGGGGGAAGTAAAAGCTTTCTGCAACAGAAACAAAAAATATTCCAATGTAACCACTGAGCCTCTAAATTMAACTGTAGTCAAGAGCTTAGGCAAGTTCAGCGTGTTCAGAGTAGTTGCGGCATTAGCATTAATGGCACTATCAATCCATGGAACCATCACATTGCAGGAAAAAAAAATATGTATGTTTAACCAGTTTTTGTTACCAGTAGTTAAAAAGTAAACACAAGAAATTCACAATATTTACAGGGTCAGAGAAGTCACATATTTACCACTGTAGGCAGTACAGCAAGCTACTCAGTGCTAAACAGGTGTACCTTTCTCCTTTGCATATAGACCTGTTAAGTATCCTCTACAGAATGTCTTTTACTGCACTGTTTCAGCYATAAAGGCTACAAACTTCACCTTTATGTGTTTTTTTGTTTTGTTTTTAAAACTTCAAGTGACAAGTCTTAAAATGCCTTTTGCATTAGAAAGCACTGTGGACCTACAAAGAACAGGAACCAACAGCTTTGGAAATGTGTATGGCCTCAAGAATACCTGCTAATTACTGCAGCGCAGCCAACCAATTATTGAATGACTTACCTTTAGCTTACTGCAAGCATATGACAAAATATCCAGAATGATTAACTTTTGAATTACTATTTGATTCCAATATCAAAGCCTGCAGGTGTTACCATTTTATTTTACCAGATCCCCAAATATATACTTTGTTGTAAAAGACCAACCTACCTATTAGCAAGGAAAACCTAAATAAGCTCCTAAGCTGTCAAAACTCAGAGGAGCAATATAGTATCTCCCTACTACACCTACTCCGAAGTCATCAAGTTTAATCCGATCTACTTGCTAAAATTCAGTCTTTAAACAGTAACTAGAAGTTACTGCATGTACTTATTAGTCAGGAAGTRCATACATAGCTTTAAAAGCACCCTTAACAGCATTAATTTTTAAACAGATAGAGAAGTGAGCTAAAGCAGAATTTATATGGCATCTTTAAAGCTTTCCTAAGAAAATTAGTGAGTTCTTGTCACAAAAATCACAGTATGAGTTTATGCAAGAGAGTAACAATTTATCTGAACATCAAAACCACAGTGTTACAGAGACAAAACAGCCGTTACAGTCCTAAGGAAAGAAAGGAAGCCATTGAGCGTTCATAGCACTGGRTGTCACACTACCTGTGGTGTTAGCCACAACAGGAGGATGCTTTCGGCACGCTGACGGTTAAGGTATGACATAGGGGAGCTGCATTCACTTTTAACAGCTCTATGACTGCAACCAGTTTAAAACTGAAGGAACACACACCCACATCCGTAAGAACAGCGAGTGTTARCACAAGCCTTTTCTAACCCTGTTCTCAGCACCTCTGCTCCTCTACTGTAGCTTGAAAGGCAGAGAATACATCAAGGCATGCGTTCTCTTTACAAACACACCTTTAAACGTTCAATATGCAACTACAGTCTTATTTTGTACTACTGGATTTTAAACTGCCTGCCTTACAGCAAACACCAAACAGCATCCATATTATACTCCCACACAGTCTACTCTAAACATATACAACACAGTGTACCGGATGACTTAACACTAGATGACACACATCTTGCGGCTATTACGAGCTCCCAAAGCAGCACAAGCAGCTACAAGACATGGTGCTCTCCGCAGCTGTGCTCTGATTTTGCCTCAGTCCACCTTGGAGGAACACACTGGCGAATCTCCAAAAAGTTTGAGAGGAAATACACAAAGAGCAATTTAGAAATAATAAAAACAGAAGGTTGATGCTCAAGTGATCAAGACAATTCTGATCCTACAATCTAAGAGRGACTTCAGTCACTTCTGATTACTGGTTTGTTTGCTAGTAGCAAACACCTGCACAGCTTTCACGCTAGTTATGCAAATGTCAAAATAGTGCATTTGCTCTACATCAAGAGACATTTGGGGGAGGAAAATAAGAGCATACACAACAGGAAACAAAATGAATGCTAAATCTGGAAGACAGGAAGAAAAAAGCTTCAAGGACAACAGGAAAAACAGAGTCTGAAAGAGTCAAGACAAAACGATTATTCAGTACACCAGATTAGATTTTTAAAGGCATGCTTTCAAAACACTGCAGACTAACATTAACTGCAAACTTGCATGAGAYCAAGAGCAAACCAGATTTTTTTTTATATATACATACATATACACACACACTGCCCTGAGTACATGCCCCATGAATACCAGATTCAGATTATATTTGTTTGCCTTACAGGCTGCTGACAACCTTCCAGAAACTTCCCCCACACTTTGAATATTTGAATTCATGAATTCTTACAAAATAAAAAATTAGTATTTTTCTTCAACTCSTAACAAGGTGAGAAAAATCTCTTAGGTTTATTCACCTTATATCATTAAATAAATTTTAAACCTAAAAGTGCATTTATAGCTAAAATTCATTTAACTAAATTTCAGATGAAAYAAATAGCACTTAAAAGTGATCAGGTTCCAAAAGCTCACACAACCTCGAAGTCTGACACTGGGAGTGCAGCATTTAACAGAATCCCCAGCTGAACCARAAGTGCCATTCTTTGTGCAGATCTCTCTTGAACTGGTATACGAATCATATGCACTGACTACTCTAACCTCTTTCTTCTCTATGACAAATTAGAGAATTGAGAAAGTTACCATGCTCACTACCAGCACCAGGAAAAGGGTGTCTGGTATTTCCCCTTTATGACAAAACAGTAACTGCTGGTTCCTGGGATGAGTGAAAAGCAAAGGAAGATGTAATTAAACTAGCCAGGATGTGATTCTGCTTTTACGCGTATGTTTACAAGTCTCACCACAGTTGCTTCCCTGGTAAGCTGTTTATTCATAAACAGTACAAATAGCAATTCCCCAAAGACTCCCATCACCTCTGTGAGAAAGCAAGCCTCTMCTGGAATCCTGTTTCTGAAGTTTACATCTATCGATTTGGATTTCCYCCACCCCCTTTTGTCAATTAGTTTGACTACAAACTGACTAGGATGATTAACTCTCTGAAATTATTTCTCTTGGCTTCTCTCTGAAAAAACAAGGGACTGGAGGTGAGATGTTGGACTTATGATTGACATAGCTATCTATCATTTACTCATCAGATGTTCCATATTTATGATGGACAGATCACAATACACAGTTAACCAGAACAAGTATCACAGATAAATCCTATAAGTGTTCTAGAAAATAACATCAACTCTATTACATGGGAGCAACACACAAAACCATCTTCAAGATAAATGCTACTTAAAATATTTTAATAGCAACCCACTGCACTGTAAAAATCATTCACAGTCTTGAATGATAATCCATGTTGTTAATATTTCAMAGGATGATACAAGAAAACGACCAGTTCTAGCAGAAGACCCAGAGATTAATTTTCGTCTGTTTAATCAATTTATTCACAGTAGAAAGTGCTYTATATACTGTGGCTTATTTTGATCTGAGCGAAGACTTAAAAAAACACCCCAATTTTCCATTAAATATTACCTCATCCGCAAAACATACCAGGCCAATGAA
Source organism: Oceanodroma leucorhoa (assembly GCA_030449065.1). Classification (NCBI taxonomy): domain Eukaryota; kingdom Metazoa; phylum Chordata; class Aves; order Procellariiformes; genus Oceanodroma; species Oceanodroma leucorhoa. Next base: position 5,494,652 of record JASVER010000066.1, read on the forward strand.
CTCTTTTCTCCCCATATTTGTTATATCCATTATCTTCTATAACACTTTTTGAGAATTCCAGCTAGCAGCATCTCCCAAAACCCACTTCTTGCCTGCAACAAGCCAATTGTGCCTATACTAACCACATTCTCCCAAAGCCAGGGGCGGGGGAAGCAAGCGAATAGTATTACATCTAACTTTTGAGTCCACACATTACATTAAACCCAATTCCTGAAGGCCTCATACAGATAACTAAACTTTTAAAAGAAGCAAATGTACCACATGAAGATGCCAYATTTACACTCCCCAAGCCCTGTCTCAAACAAACTCTAAGAGTAAGTCTTATCATCTCACAAACAAATGATGCTAARCAACAATCCAGAAAGAAACTTCCATTTCTAAATTCATTCTTCAACACTGTTGGTGAAAAATAAAACAGCATTAACAATGCCTTCTGGAGCCACTATCATAGTCTTTTGTTGGAGTTCAGTAGTATAGATATGCTACATAAAGTTCGATATACCAAAAATATGTGCCAGCACTACTCCACCCACTCCCCTCACCCCAAATAATCCAAGCAAGTAGTTGCCAGGGCATTAACCACATATTCTCCCCAGAGCAATTATGTTCAGCCACTTGGTGGTTTTCACTTTTTCCCCCACTGGTGTTT
>JASVER010000066.1:5495480-5510666 GCA_030449065.1 Oceanodroma leucorhoa
CTCTCTTCTCCTTAAAGCTGGATGAAGGAAAGAAGCGCCTTTTCAGGTACAGTACAGTGCTGATCAGATTCATGCTATTTTGTTCAAGAGAGCCTTATATTCAGATAAATTGCAGTTTGTACCTCCACCTATCCTTTTTAGTAAGTGCTGTTCACCTTGTAGATGTCCGTTGATCTCAGCTATGCCTTCTGAACAAAATGAAAGAAGAGTTYGCAAGTGTGGCACCCTGATCTATCTTAAATATAAAGTTTCCAATGTATCAAAACTATGGGGTTTTAATAAGATGTTTTATTCCCACAAAACAAGGTTACTTCCCCCCCACCTCTGGAAATACTGGACAGTTTCTGTTTCCAGAAAAAGGAAAACTTCTGTAAAGCCTAAAGACCAATTACAACAAGTTTTAGTCTGGATGACTGTTTCACTATGTAACACAGAATATTCTACTGTTCCCTAACATTGCCAGAAACATCATTCTGAATCTYATCATCCTCTCTCACAAGGCATTCTCTATGTGAGAATGTAAAGGACTGCAAAACAAAACCTTTTCACAGCAGACTTTATTGTTTATATTAACCTAGCATACCTGAACTACACAACAACTAAGGCTATACAGGCTCTGAACACTTACTCTTCTCTCAAATTTCAATATACCCAAGTACAGTTTACTTAAAACTCTACACTTAGGCTTACATCTCTTCAAAGTCTGTTTTCATGTACAGACAACATATCAACCAGCAGACATTTGTTCAAGCTCTTGTTCACTAAAGCAAATTTATATCATAAATATTTGAAAACATTTCTTCCCATTACCTAGGCTGAGAGTTCTCCTCATACATCCGCTCCTTCCCTTCCTTAAAAAGGCTGATGGTCTGCTTGGTTTTCTTCATCAAGTTCTCCATGAACACGCGGAAATACTCATTTTCTCCTAGGGTCTCCATCTTCCCCTCATAGCGTGATAGGATGGTTCGTAGATGCTGGTAGGTATCAGGTAGCAGATCTAGGATATAGGGTGGACTGTTCTTCAATGCCAGTTTTGGGTTCTGACACAAACGCACCACCTATGGTTAATGAAGAAAATACCATTTTGAAAACTTAAAAATAGCAAGTAGTGATCAGTTACTTAAACACAATTCATTGTTACTTACAAACACAATACACTGAAACATTCRCTCTCAACAAACCTCATTTGTTGCTCAAGTCCAGATAGGGAGTCCAGCCACCGAAAAGAATCGAGTTTATGGACTGAAGCGCAYGTGGACTGACGAAACTCTCAACATACATATGATTATATTTCACGAGGCTGCATTTCACCCCAACTGCATTTTCAAAAACTAAATTCAAGAAAATTCAATGTGGAGTTTGTAAATGGCAAGGATGTAACTTACCCCATACGTGTCTAGCACTTCCTGCCACGTTTCAGACTCTGAACATGCCCATAGGCAGAACTTTACCTGTCTAGCTGCCCCGATTTTGGCTGCAAAAGTGGCTTTTCACACCGTCCCATATATCTGGGACAAATATGCCCACAGAGGAAGTTCCACTGCTACAGGTACTGATGCCTGTAAGTGTTCCCAGGCTGAAAGTGCTTTGAAGGCAACAGTGCTAGAAGAATCTCCTTTTCTTCCTCCTTGAATATATACAAGGACTAAGAGGAACGATAGCTTTTATAGATAATGATGACCATCAGGAAAGAATGAATGCAAAGGAATTTTTCTGTGCAAGAATGAGAAACAAGCTGTAGCGTGATAGATATGTTAAGAGAAGTCTGGGTAAAAGTTTAGTCGCAAGAACTTGTGTCCCCAGTTATACATCAACTTTGCTTCTAACGTCTGTTACATGAAACTCACAGCAAAACTAGATTCTTCACAATAATTTCTGTGGGTTTGGTTGAGGTTTTTTTTTTTTTTAATAACAACATATCCACAGTGATACTAATAATTAGATTAAAGGGTTATTAGATGACCTGTCTTCTGCTTGGCATACAATGAAACATCTCATTTTTCTTCCTTCCAAACCACATGTTCTCTATTTCTTTTTTTTAGCAGCAAGATCACGTATTCTCAAAGTTAAGAACTTGAATCTATCAACCCCAATTTTTGCCATCTACAGTGAATTTATTGGGTCATCAATAAAATAATTTTAGGCACTTACTTTTGCATTATGTAGTTAAGGCACAAGTAACAAGTAGAATATTCCTGTTCAGAACTCACAAGCAATACAACTGTTACACCTGTACACAAACAAATCAGGATGCAAGCTGRACTTAATATAGGTCTTTAACATACAGGACCGTAGAGCTTACATGCCARAAGCTCATCATAAGTTTATGTGACAGGGGAGGATAAAGAAAGCCACTTCACCATCTACCATAGCCAAAATTTTCCATTATCTAGACTGAGAGAATGATAGGGAGRGATAATGGCAAAGCGACAATTTGAAAAATTAGCGGTGCACTTTCAGTTATAAAAAGGGCTGAAACTCTAGAGTTGCGAGGCCARTATCAGATGAAGTTTACAAGCGAAGAACCAGCAGCTGGTATAGTCTTACTGCTGTCTTGCTGGCTAACAGCTTCTATCTTCTGTGATTTACATCAAACTTGAGAGGAAGGCCAGTACAAAACATAGATACTGTTTCCTAAAGTTCTTCACTACAATGAATGTTATCACTGCTTAATACCAAGCACATGAATGAGGTCTAAACTAATGACACTGCCAGGTATAAGGGTATTACAGGTATCAGACAATGCAGCGCTGCAGAATGCAAAGCTTAAGGGGATAGGAAAATGTAAAAGAACTATCTAACATCATTTYCACCATCTTGTGAAACCTTCAGGAGGAATTGACTAGTTCCCTACAATGCATACTTAAATACCTACTTCCCTTAAACACTTAAATGMTGATGGTAAACAAAGTAATTTATTCTGAAACAGTGCTTTAGCATTTAACTTTGCCATTCAGGGTATATGCAAAAAGCAACGTTGTTGAGCTAAAKGACATCTCCAATTATATCTGACTTACAGTAGTGCCTCTAATAAGAGCTGACTGAGAAAGACTCAATTTCAGTGAAGAGAAAGGCACCCRGTGTATCAAAACTCAAACAGAAAAATCTGACTGCCATTAAAAGAATTACATGCCTAAAAAAGCCTCTGCAAGAATACATGGAAAAAAAACTACCAAAATTTTCCCTCCATTTTGAAGAGGCTGCCAAGRACTAGGAGGTCTAGATAAGGAGATGGATGGTCAGACAACTGACTTATCCAAYTGATTCTGATGCCTCAACTGCTGCTTCCTTGGAGCCTGTGAACATTGTACAATGAACCATATCAATGAAATGAGTCAACACATTTGTCCCCTGAATAAAACTAGTTTCACTATGCAGCATGAATAGGTTCTAAATATGCTCCTCAGACACAGCTGAATTGTGCTATGGATAGCAAAATCTTTTCTTCAACAGAAATTGTTTATTACACAGCGGGTTTAAAACCTTAATAAAAACAGTCAGCTTTTATGAGGAAGTCACATTAAGCAAGCATACAAGTCAGAGTATGCACTTCTCYCAGTCATCTGTAATAAAAAACAGTTTGGTTGTTACCCCTTGAAAATATCCAGCTATAGAAGAGGCAGACCCACTGTGTTTCAGTAAGGTAACAAACTTCAATAACAATTAGAAAAATTTCCCCACAGCAGAAGCAAGTTCTGCAAACCACTCATTCTCACAGCCTCTATAAAACATTTCCCTAAGAAGTGACTTGCAAAGGTATCTCAAATAGTTAACAGAAGGCCAAAACTGCTGTAATTTTATTATCAAATGAGCTTCTTTATTTACCAAGTAGACCAAAATTAGCTAAGATAAGCATTTAAACAAAGCTACATAACTAGGAACTGCTGCCTCTTGAGCAAACTTGGTCATTTTATAGCACAGCAGCAACAAAACCAGTTGCATTTTCCTTGTTTCTCTAYGTGCGCACTTGCAGCATCGTGACAACGTCAAAAGGAACGTTCCCAGCCCTGGGAACAGCCACCCCTCAGCAAGCTACCCTGCCTTCCACAGAGACCAGCAATGTGGAAGGAAATTGAGCAAAAAGCAGCAAATATTTTCAATTAGGTGTGATGGCAACAAACACMAGCAATCCACATTTTTAAACTCCCATCCAAACTCATCCAAGTTTGCCTGCCCTATGTTCTCTCAGGAACAAGCCTTTTACGGAGACATTTTTGGGTTTTTAGAAATACCAATAAAGCATTTCAAGCTTAGCACTAAGATTTTAAGAGATTGGCCTGTGAAGAACCCTAAAATTGACTTCACCAATTTTCATTTTCCAAACTCAAGAGAAAATAATCAAAAACCAGTTTCCCCCCTCAGTTTTGAAGAAAGAATCTGTTATCTACTTATTCGAGGAAAAAAAAAATCTCATATAGATTTTCTAGGCCTGGAACTGAGTCTTTCCCCTCAARATTCTGCAGCTTGCCCTGACTGATCTCTGGATTGAGAATCTCTCTCTTCAGCACTGCTTCATTAGACTTGCACAAATAAAAGAACTGGGTRACTGGCGTAGGAAAGCAGTGACACTATACACAGAGCGCTGTCACAGGCACAACGTATAGATAACCTGAGAAACACAGCAAGAACCATGAGCTTTTTTAAATACTGCAGTCAGGTTACGTAGTTGGGTTAGGTACATGTTAGTAGAAGCAAGGAAGAAGCATTCAGGAAAAATGAGATACCTAAGCAAATGCACTCATTTAACAGTACACAGTATTTGTTAGGAAGGGCAGAGTGCTGCTTAACAGAGGACACAAACCTACACAAATTGTGGCCCCTCAAGGCAGACTCACCAGCTGCCACACTAGCAGGCTGTTTCCTCCACACACCCTGAATCCCCCTCTCTCAGCTTCCTGTCTACCCACCCCATCCTCTTCGTTCATTACTTCCCCCATTTTGGTCATCCCCAGCCCTACCCACGAAAAAGCTAGCGCCGGCCTGTTCGCTACAGCCACTGATTCGGCACCCCATTTCTTGTTCTGGCAGAAAGCCCCTGGCACAGACACCACCTACCTGCTTGCCTCAGACGGGGACCAGTGTCACAGAGTTCCAGGCTTGACAAGCCCCCAGGTGCTACTGCCACAGTTCCTTCCTTCCTTCCTTCAAGAGCTAAATAGCTAACTTCTTTATTAAAATCACATCTCATTTCATCTTAAGCCAACAGCAAAAGAAAACCTACTCAGACTTATCTCCTGCTGAATTTGTATTTGGCCTCTCTTAYACTTACAGTGAAGGTGACCTACAGTGGCATTTCTCCGTATCAGTTTTAGAAACTGAATAGCATCAGTACACTGTTTAGAGAAGCTTCATCTCAAAGCTTGTCTTCCTCCTCCATGTCTTACTACATGTACTCTACCATTCTTCTGCTACATCCCTTATACCTCATCCCAAACGGTTCGTGACTACACCACCTATTCTTCAAATGCCATCCACAGCAGTGAACTCAAGTGGTCTGCATTATYTGCTGCCCAGATCGCATTTGCCAGAACTGATTTGTAATCTCATCCTTTTGTGTAAAAAATACAAATTGTTTTCACCAGCCAATACATCATATGTCTTCTTATACTAAGCGCGGCTTTATTTGCTAAAGACAGTGATRAGATGAGCAAGCATGATAAAAACAAATTAACAGCAGTTCCTCCCACTTGAACCAATCTATACACTTTACTAGGTTCAAGACACTGCAAGGAAATTACTATGTTGCTTACTGTGCTATTCGTCACTGCAGGATTGCAGGCTCACAAGACATCCGACAACGCGTTCAGCTTCCAAGGACACATTTAACCTCTATTCCGTAGATAAACGCATAAACGTCACCTAATTCAGCTGAAGGTGAACATCCTGCTGCACGGTGATGAAAAGGGCTATTTTATGTCCATACTATATGTGACCACATGCAACTGTAGGAGGAACGGTTAGTACTGACAAAAATTAGAACTTCAAGCGAAAGAATCTGAAAGACAGGAATATGTCAGGCAACTCACGGAGAACGTTATGGGGAAAATATTTGGACAAGAATCAACTTGCATAGGGAATTCATCAGTCACATCAAAAAYGGAGATGTACGAATGCTTTGACAATACCAGCTAATTATGCAGACTAACGAATCAGTTCATAAATGTACTGTACACATACAGATACAGCACACATTTCTGAAAGGCAAACACRTCATCTATTAAACATGTACACAAGTATTTTTTTTTATTTGCACCTGTAATTTCATGTACTTGGCCCAGAAAACTATCTCATTTTCAACACCTCCCATTCATTTAGCCCTTCCCACCACTAGTTTCTCGAGCACTGTGTTTGCCTGGCAATTTGCTACACTACTAAAAAGATTTTTAATGCACATGTGTTCTCACAAGTGTGCATAAATACAACTAAAGTCTAAATGAAATCTTAAAGGCTTTTCACAGCCAAATCTTTCCTTCTGTACAAATCAGACTGAACAACTAACTCTAAGACTTTAAAAATTAAACCTACACCTAAGAGCTTTCGGATGCTGCCTACAAGCAAAACTGTGAAGTCAGTGCATGCTTAAAAGAGGTTACTTTAACTTGTGACAAATAAAACAGTAGCCGTGGCTTCTCTGTCGGTGATAYCATGGTGAAAAGGGTATACAGCCAAAGACTGGCTATGCAGATCTGAAGCTGTGAAAGTATCCCCCCCAAAAAAGCATCCCACTGCAATTCAAAATGCCAAGGTAATGAAAGTTTTTTTTCAGGCAAACCTCCTTTGAACAGACCAGGTTATGAGGTCAAACACAGGTTGACATTCACATCTATATCCCATGCACAAGAATGAAGACATGCATTCTTACAAGCTCTRTCTGCGAGTTAAACTTATTTCTAAGAGGATCATGTTTCCATGCTCAAACTATCTTTCCCAGAGTAGCACTTATGCTTGCCCGCAATGTTTGTAAGAGAGCCACTGGCACTTGTCAAAAGACTTCTTTCTTTATCCCAATCTCTCTCTGTAGAAGGTGATCAAAGCTCATCACAGGCACAGCAAGGCACAACTATAAGCCATGTCTTTTGTTGAGCCAGCCAACACAAAGTGATTTCTTGGCATGAACATAATTTAATATGTCTTTTAAAAAGTCATCTACTCTGCCTGCTTTAGCATTTACTGCAGGAGATTCAGACACTGCATGCACAAACAATGCAGGGAAAAGAGAAGGAAAAGTTGAAATGCATGAGCCTGCAGGGCAATTGGATGAGGTATGCCCATCAGCCCTGCTTGCTCTGCCCCCAGAGGGGAAGAAGGTGGTGAAATGACACTCCCCAAGGACTGCAGGCAACTTTGGCAATGCTCTTACTTTGCACTACTTTTAGGGCTCTGAACCCAGCATTACAAAATGCACCGCACATTTTAGACTCCAACATGTCAAGCCTAGCCTCGATTCTCAGAGCCGAACAGTAATAACATCAGAAGATCAATCAAAATCCCAGGAAAAATGTTAGAAGATTTTTATTTTATGCCCACTTCTGGATGCCTATGCTCACTTACTGGGTCATTCTATAAATAACGCTGGTATCCACTAACAACTCACCAGGGTTTCTTAAAACAATGGATTTACCAACACACCTAGCCAGTCTAGTAAATCAATTGCCATACCCCATCACACCATCAGGCCAAAAGGTCTGGTGTCCTGCCTCCGGCAATAGCCATTTCCTGGCATTTTAAAAGGTGGAGGAGGGGAAGAGTCTTAATGACCCCAGAGTGCAGTGCCCCGCATAAAGGCATGGGACTGGAAGATGGCCTTTCCAATTCCTGCACCACAGGTTTTTGTTGTTTAACATTAGATTTCATACTCCTTATCTTTGTGTAACTACATGCATTTATTACAGAGGGTTTTGTTCAGACTTTTACRGTTTTTACCAGGCTCCCAGTTTTAAGGAAAAGCCTTTGGGCTGAGCTCAGTAACATGTCCYTATTCATTCAAAAAAGAATAATCCGAACTGCCACAAAGCAGATGCTCAGCCTCACCATCCAGTACCCACACRCCAGGCTCTATCACAGGCCGAGGCTCACCTTCAGACAAGCAAATCCTTGCTTCCTCCCTCGTGCAGTTATACACRGGTAGGACCTACTGCTGACACCACCAGGATGCACCTGCAGCTCCCCACCAGGCCCTACCCATACCCAGCCTCTCCCCCAACCAGCACCCACCCCAGCATCTACAAGAATACGATGGTACAAATCCCAGATCTTCTTAAGCAGGTCTGCATCCTCCACCCCAAATCTTCCTCTCTTTCTCCCACCTGTTCCCCCCCACAGCCCTGCATGCAGCTCATCCCTTGCAGAGCTGCTGTTCTCCCTCCACAGCTTCCAGTCTTTGCATCCCACTCCCATCCTGCCTCTGGCCTCTCCTTCAACACACACCTCTCCACCAGCTCCCACATCCTCCCCCTCAAAGCGCTGCACCCTACCCTGCGCCCATACAGCTCTCGCCCCCCACCCATTTCACCCCAGCTCCACCCCGAGGCATACAGCTCTCTCCCCGCCAGCCAAGCCTGCAAAACCCTGCAGCTCCAGGCTTACCCTACCTTACGGAGCCCCCTCTACCCCCAGAGCCACCCCTTCGCCCCAAACTCTTCAGGCCAGCCCTATCCCAAGCCCGCACAGCCTTATCTGCCCTATCCCTCACTGCTCTACCCCAACGCCCGCCCGCCTCCCCAAGCGCTTCATCTTAGCCCCCCCGGCCCCCCACAGCCCCTCTACCCAGCGCCAGCCCGAAGTCCTTTGCCCCAGCCCTACCTCAACCCACAGGGCCCGCTTCCGCCCCAGCCCGACCCCCCGGAGCCGCCYCACAGCCCTCCCCGCCTGCCCAGGGCGGCCCGACGCCCCCGCCGGGCCCACCTTGTCCATGAGCTTCCAGCACTTCTCCACCATCTTCTTGTCCACGGCGCCGGGCTGGTGCGGGCCGAGGTGGTGGTGGTGCGGCTGGAAGGCGTCCTTCATGAGCCCGATCAGCCCCCCGGGGCCCTTCTTCAGCGGCGCCGACATGAGTGCGGCGCGGGGGCGGGGGGCGGCCGCGAACGCGCCCACAGCCGCGCCCGGCCCGTCGCCCCCGTCCGGCACCGGGCCGCGGCCCTGCAGGGCAACCGGGCGTGGGGGCGCTCCCGAGGGCCGGGCCGGGCCGGGCCGGGCCGGGCAGGGCAGGCGGCGGCAGCGGGAGCCGCGGGCGGTGGCAGCGGCAGCGGCGGGGGCGCCCGGCTCTAGCGCCGCTCCGCCCTCCGCCCCGGCCACGCCGCGCGCCGATTGGTGCCGCCCCCCCGCCCCAGCTCCCGGGTCCGCCCCCTTCGCCGGGGAGGAGCCGGCGCCGATTGGCCGGCGCCCGCGCCCGGGGGGAGAGGGGAGAGCGACGGCCCGGCCGCGAGGCCCCGCCCCGCTGACGCGAGCCAGGCGCACGGCGGCGGCGAGGGCGGCGCGGCGGCCATGCTTGGTGAGGGCGAGCGGGGCGCGGGCCGGGGCGGGGCGGGGCGGGGCGGGGTCGCCATGGGAACAGCGAGGGCCGCGCCCGGCGCCCCGGCCGCGCTGCCCCCGTCCCGCCGCCCCCGAGGCGCGGAGCGCGGCGGGACAGACCCGGGCCGGGCGGCGGTTCGCCCGCCGTTCCCTTCCCCGGGCCCGCTGCGCGGCAGGCTGCGCCGGTTTCGGAGGTTGCAAAACAGGATGGTTTCCCCTTTCCAGCAGCCGGGTTCCCTTTTCTTCGAATGGGCGACGTCCAGCCCGAAAACGGGAAACCGGTCCCGGGAACGACGCTGCGCCCCTGCCGGGCGGCCTCTGCCCCCGCCCGTCCCCCGCGGCGGCTGGCGCTAGCGGGCCCCGCCGCCCTCCGCGCCGGGTTGGCAAAACGTCCTCGCCCTGAAGGGCTTCACTCGCCCCGGCCGTGGGAAACCCGAAGCCCGCCCCCAGCCTGCTCGGGCCACGGCGCCGCGCCGTCGGCGGGCAGCGGGCGGGAAGGGGGCTGAGCCCGGCCCGGGGCGGGGACAGCACCCCAAACGTGAGCCCTCGGCAGCAAGGCTGCCAGCCACCGCTGCAGAGAAACCGAGCGCACCCCCGGGGGGCTGCGCGGGATGCGGGAGGCAGCAGCGCCCCGGGCGCTGGCCCTGGTGCGGGAGCACGGCCCTCTCCCTCGGCACAGCTCCCTGCGCTGCTGGGGCTGCGCTCGGCGGCGGACGCCGGGCAGCAGCAAAGCCAGCCGCAGGGAGCTGGACCAACGTCTCCTTCGCGGGGATGGAAAGGGAACAGCTAGTAGCGCGCTGCTGCAGTTGGAGGGCACCTGGCTGCTGTCAGTGTCTTTGAGGCGTTTCCCTCTGCAAAGGCAGGGGAGGAAAAAGCCCTCTGGAACTGCTATCCCCGTTACCTGAAGCCCGGCTCCAACAGGTCTCGGGGGCAGGGACGCACACGGACCGGGGCAGGGTGAAAGCGGACAGAAGAACAGGGAGAGAAAAGGAGACCAGGGAGTAGGACAATCTTTTGACAGAGCTGACAACACCAAACCTTCAGAAATTACAACATGAGCTCAAAAGTAAATTCAGTTCTGTTTATTCACTGCCTTCAGATCCTCTTTTCAGCCTCCTTTCTCAGGCAGAAGAACACTTCCTTTGCAAAAAAMCAGCTGAGGCTGGTACAGCACAGTATCGGTCTCAAAGCACTGGCTTCAAGGAGGAAAGACGACAAAACAGCAAATGCCGCAGTTTGGCCAGCCTCACTTTGGGGATCGTGAGTGCCCAGAGCCGGGGCTCAGGCCTGGAGGTTAGACAGCACAGCCTCAGCCTCTGGGGAACTGGGGTCCACACTRGAGATAAATCCCACAACAGAGCTCATCCCTTTGCTTCCCTTGCGGCACCCATGCATCCACTCTTGCATGGGAGCCAGGACCCCTGGGGTGCAAAGCCACAGCAGCACGGAAAAGCCACTGCCCTGGTACGCTATCTGCCACAGGAGGGACGTGCCAAGCTCTGCTGCTGCTGCTCAGCCCCTGCCAGCCCAGGGCATGGCCACAGGGCTCTGTGTGCAGGCTGCGGTGCTGCCAACAGGGAGGCTGTGCATGCTGTCCCTCTCCTCCCATCCCCTGCCCTGGCTGCACATGCACAGTAAAGCACTGCGCTGCCCCACACCACCCTGGCTCCAGCACTGCTTTCTTCCACCAGTCTCTGCCCGGGACCAGGGCTGTCTCTTGGCTGATGGCTCATGAGGAGTTCCTCYATAGCACATGGCTTGCTGACCTGTGGCATCAGATGTGTAGGACAGCAGGAAGCACCGTGCAGCACTAGATATAGTGAGGGAGCCCTGTGTAGATTGATTGTAAAACTCTCTGTCTTGATTTTACTGCCTTTGGTAAAGCTTGGTAAATATTTCTTGGACAGGCAGCTCCTTGTCTGGCTTTAATTACCTGGGCAAATTTTCCTAAGGATTATATTGACCTCAAATATGTCAACATTTATTGAGGCCGTGTTCCTGAGGCTTTTCCCATTAGATGCTAATGGATTCTGGCTAATAGTCAAGCCGGATTGACCACCGGAGGGTGCCCTGGCCAGCTCCAGGATACCACAAGTACCTGGGGAGAGGGCTGGGGAGGGTTACACCAGCTTTGTGGAGCCAAATATAAAAATCACCATGGCCCTAATCCAAAGAGATCAGGGAACATGCTTGAGCAATTGCATTCCTAACTATCTGCTTCTCTAGGCATGATTCACTCCAAGTGACGGCTSTATTTACGTGTGAGACTTCAAGCAAGGGTTGCTTTCTCTTGGGACTGTTCCCTCCCTATAGGGCAGAGGATTCCAGCACCCCTCTGCAGGGCTTCCATTTGCTTCTGTCCCTTGGGCCGCTGCCGGGGCCAGGACCATGCTCAGCACGGCGGTCACTCGCCACTGCTGCACCGGAAAGCCACGTCATGCTGGTTGTTTTGAAATCGCTTCCCTCCAGCCTGGCGGCAGAGCGTCCGGGTGCCTCTAGCCACCCACATGCATTTCGTGTGTGGTTGTGGGTCAGAGCAGTGTCTAGGTGCCTTGCTGGTCATGCCAGCCAAGGCTGGGCATCAGCATGAGTGCCCCTTCCCTTCTGTGCCCCACACGCCTGCCAGCCCGCTGCCAGGCCCACACATGCACTGACGCCACTCTGATTGCTCCGTTCCGCGTGGCTGGGGAGTGGTTTCAGATGCGTGTGCATGGGTGTGCACAAGGTGCACACCAGATTCTGTGCCTGCATGTCTGCACAGGGGAACAGCCCCCACCATCGTCTCTGGCCCAGGCCCAGCTCCCCTGGCTCTCCACACCCAGCCTGCCGCCCTGCCAGCTCCTSCAACAGGACCGCGTGTCCCTGCCGGCTGTCCCTGGGTTGCCCTGGCAGCGGATGGCCCTGCAGCCTCCCCACGCACCAGCTCCATACTCCCGCTGCCTGCCTGGCTCCTGCTGCCCTGCCCACGCAACGAGTGCGTGATCACCCATTGCTCGGAGGGAGCACTGGCATCACTTTGCAGGAGGATGCCTCCAAAGACCAAAGGGAAAGGGAAAAAAGGAGTGAAGCAGCAGCAGAAGAGAAACATAGCAGGTGAGTCCGGGGTCTTGTCTCCCTCCAGCCAGCAGGAATGTGCCTCTCCTGTCCCTCCCCTGCTGCTTCCAGCGAGGGCAGGCATCATGGGGGCTGCTGGAAGCAGGAGCTGGGAGCACCGGGGTGAAGGATTGCACTGGGGCCCCATGGGACAGCCTGGCTGCAGCTCTCGCATCTCCCCTGGCCCTGCTCACCCTGTGCCAGGGCAGCAGCACAGTTACACCTGATGAGATACAGGAGGCAGGGGGGTCCAGCGCCCTGCTCGAAGCACCCTGCACCCCACTGCACCCTCCAGCCCAGCAGGATCCAGGGGAGGGTCAAAGAGAGCGGCTCTGCCAGGCCCCGGCCTCTCCTCCATGCCTCTGAAGCATGCACCAGACTGGAAGAGCATSTGGGGTGAGGTTTTGGAAGGGGTCCCCAAGCTGCTGTGCACTGTGGCTACTGCCACATCTTCACTGCAAAATCCCAGCCCTCAGTCCCAAATGAGAGTGTATCTCTCCAGGGCAGCAGCTTCAAGTAAAACCGGCTACACTTTGACTCTGTGTCTGACAGGTGTTTGCACAAATACGGCCCTGGTGCCGGTGTTTGAGCCGGAGGTGTGTCCCAGCCAAGATTTCCTGGGGTGAACATCCCAAGGCAGGCTTCCCCTGGGCCATTTGACAGCCCTTGGTGGCCCTGGGCCAACCCCCTTTAAAGAGCTGCTCTTGACTCTGTCCCTTCCTTCTTCCCTCTGGCTGCAGAAAGCCAAGCCGAAGAGAAGTATAGGAAAGCAGCACTGGAAGTTGACATGCCAAAAGAGCACCTGGGTAAAGTTGGGAGGACCAGGGGCTGGGGCAAGCAAGGGATGCCCGCTGCCCTGCATGTACTTCCTAGGGACTAGCCCTTCCCAGTGGCAAGGGATCTTCCCAGAGGATGGCACATGGCCTCCCTTGCATGTGGGCTCCCGCCCCAGGGGATGCCTATGCTGTCCCAAGAGTCCCTGGTGTGCAACGAAGCAGCTGCTTACATCGGCCAGCAGTGCTGCAGAGATGGCAGGGAAAAGGAGGAGCAATGCAGAAAACAGATGGGAGGGGGTAGGGATGGTGCAGTGGGGCACCCCCCTGGAAATGCTTTCCCAGTGCGGCACTGGGCTGAAACAAAGGGGAGATTTCTTGCTATGAATCATAGAATCATAGAATCATAGAATCGTTTAGGCTGGAAAAGACCTTTAAGATCATTGAGTCCAACCGTTAACCCAGCACTGCCAAGTCCACCACTAAGCCATGTCCCTAAGCACCACATCTACATGTCTTTTAAATACCCCCATGAATGGTGACTTAACCACTTCCCTGAGCAGCCTGTTCCAATGCTTGACAACCCTTTTGGTTTGGATGTTGCCCTTTGACTGCCCATGCTCAGGTCAGGGTCATGGTGTGGGTCACCTGTCAAGAAGCGCGTTGTTCCCTTGGCAGTCCTGCGCGTCTCTGGCTCACAGTTCCCTGAAGGGACATGGCCCAGCAGGCAAAAGCTGACAATGAAGTGCTCAAGTGGAGGCTGTGGGACCTGGAGCAGGTACGGGAAGACAAGAGAGACATTCATGAAGGTGAGGGCAGAGATGGGAGGGGGCAGTGGGACAGATGCAGGGACCCCACACCTTGGTGCTGCTGGGGGAAGCCAGCCAAGCTTACCCCACCTGTCCCTTCGGCCTTGACTGCTCAGCCCCAAACCACCCTACTGTTGGCTAGCCCTGCYCCCTCCCATGCTGTCAGCACGCAAAGGCTCTGGACATAGACTCACTGCACCAGATGCCTGTACTCAGCACAGGCAGAGGCAGAGACTTTCCTGCCTGCAAAAGTCGTTGCCTCGCCATTTCTGTTAGTGCTCAAGAAGGGGCTGATTTTAGCAGAGGTAAAACCTCAGCCAGAGGTTTGCGGTCTTTGCCACATGCAAAACTCCGTGCTCATTTTCACTCTCCCACGCTCAACAGAGAGGTAAAACTTTCCCTCCAGGGCTCCCTCCTACCACACCCCACACCCCCCAGCATTGTCACAGCCCTGCCAGGGACAGGGTGCACGCACAGCTGCTTCTGATGCGTCACCCTGCAAGGAGAGCCCTCGGGTCAGGCCTTGCTGGAGCCCCTGCCTGGTCACAGGTGCTGGAATCCGAGCACAAGGACTGCCTGCTTATCCCTCCTATAGTCACCATGTTTGTTCCCTTCTCCCCTCCCTGGCTCCCAGAAATGACCTGGCAATACCAGGAGCTACAGAAGCAGACAGCAGCCCACAGCCAGCGATGGGAGGCAAAGGTGAAAAGCCTGCAGGACCAGCTCAGTATGGCCCCCTGGCATGCCTGCCCCTCACCAGTGGGTGGGGATGGGGTTCGCTCCAGGGCAGCAAAGTGCACATGGGGGGAGCGAGTGGAGATGGGAGTCATAGAATCATAGAATCATTAAGGTTGGAAAAGACCTTTAAGATCATCAAGTCCAACCATCAACCCAGCACCCACGCCCACTAAACCATGTCCTGAAGCGCCACATCCACATGTTTTTTGAACGCCTCCAGGGATGGTGACTCCACCACTTCCCTGGGCAGCCTGTTCCAATGC
>JASVER010000066.1:5511371-5568287 GCA_030449065.1 Oceanodroma leucorhoa
TGTGCTGTCAGCATGGCAGCAGCTGAAGGCAAAGCCTGACCCAGTGCATCCCCGACCTTGGGAGATGCTGACTGCAAAGGGGATGCTGTGATCCCACCCCTATCCCAGAGCCCTCTGCCACCCTGGGGATGAGGGGGATTGGGCAGGGACTGTGCYGCACACTACCCGTGCTCTCCCGTGCACTGGTCACGCAGTGCCAGGCTCCTGTGCCCATGTGTTCAGCGTCCCCTGCCTCTGTCCCCAAACYCCACAGCCACTAGGCTCTGGGAGAGCCAGCAGACCCAGGAGACTGCCACCCAGGCACTAGCAGAGAGGGATAGGACCATCACCGAGCTGCAGGGCAGGCTCAATGCCATGGAGTATGAGAAGATCCTCCACATGAGTGGGGACATGGCTGTGGGTGGCTCCCCTGGCAGCATGGTCCTGCCTCCTCACRGTCCTCTCTCCCCCTAGGGTAGCCTGGACCTTGTACTGGCCAAGATTGCAGAGGCCAGCCAGCACTGGGACGAGGTAGGAAAAACGATCACCATGGAGCACAAGAAGCACCTACAGGAGTTCAGCCTCAACCCCCTGGAGCTATAGCACCCCGAGGACCGCCAGGACAGGACAGGCTCTCAGCCCCTACCTCCCTATCAGCACACTTGGAGAGCTTCCCACATCCACTGCCCAATGCCCCAGCTGCCCTGGGCKAGGTAAGAGAAGATGGGTCCTGTCTGGCCCTGCGATGCGCTGCTGAGTCACAGTCCCCTCCGTAACATTACCCACACGAACAGCAGTGTGGATTTGTCCTTTAATCACACCCCAAATAGGTGACGCAGGAACAGTGCTGTGATGGGGGGCAGACACTCACTGCCCACAGGTTCACAGGGAGGATGAGAGGAGGAGCACAAGAGAGATGTCCATGCAGGTGCAGACCTGAGCAACAGGCTGAGAGGTGGGGGGTTCCTCCAGCACCCCGTCAGCCTCCACTGCTCCCTTTCCCCTTCACACAGCGGCCCAAAGGCCAGCCCTGGGCTGAGCCAAGCCTCAGGCTCCCCAGTCCCCTGGGTCATGGCATGGAGGGCAGTGCCTCGGCTCTCCTGGGAGCTCCCAGAGCCTGGAGCTGGGCAAGGGCTTCAGTGCAATGTCCCTAGATACCCTTGGAGGCAGCTGGGCAGGCAAAGATACAGGTCTGTCTTCAGGTTACAAGAAGCCACCGCCATAATAAAAGCTTGGAGCCAGCCTCGGTCAGTGGAGATGAGTCTCTGGGTGGTGTGACGCTGTGAGTCCCATCGCAGGCACGGAGACACGGCAGCTGTACATGCAACAGCCATGCTGAGCAGYGCTGTGGTCTCCAGGGAGCTGGGCGGGGGGCATCGATGGGCTGGACGTGGCCTGGGTCGAGGTGCTGTGTGTGGGAGCCTGGCTGGAGGCAGGGTGCGCCTGGGCTGCTAGAACGCCTGGTACAGTCTCCTCTGCTCCTCCTGGCGTGGGCTCTGTGGGGACACAGTGGGGGCATTGTGGGCAGCACACATCCACCCACCCCACCACACTCCACCCTTGCCCCATGGGCAGGTTGGAGGGGTCTTTCTGCCTGGCCCCTGTGGCCAGGGGACCATGCAGCCCTCTCCTGCTAGCATTACAGGTGCAAGGGAAATATTAGGACAGGCAGGGCAGGAGGGTGCCAGGCCTCAGAGCAGCACCGGGCTGTGAGCAGCACTGCCACGAGGGCCTGGCAAGAGGGGTTACCTGTGTGATCCCTATACTGTTGGCGGCAGCCACCAGCCAGGAGCCAGGTCCCTTTGGTCCCACCTCAACATGACAGAGTCCAGGGGAGCCACTGGGAGAGGGCAGGGAGGGCGTGCAGGAGCCTGAGGCAGCGTCACTGTCCTCAAAGAACAACAGAGGGGACAGCCCGATCTGGAAGAGCAGAAGAGGGATAGCCATACAGCTCCTGGTGCTCCACGGCAAGCCAGGTCCCCTAGAGAGGACATCACTGCGCAAGCCTGGGGGCAAGACACCCATCCCATCATCCAGCCTCACAGCACCCCAGGGGTCCCCAGCCAGGGCGGGACCACGCTGGGTCCCCAAAACCTACCGACTGGTAGAACTCATCACCAGCAGGGTCGATGACCAGCAGCGTCACCTGGTCATCATGGGCACGGATCCTGAGCACCGTCTGCTGGTGGTCCAGCCCCTCGATGCTCTCACCATTCACAGCCAGGAGACGGTCCCCTTCCTTCATCCCTGCCTGCTCAGCCGGCAGCCCGGCATCCACGTCCCACAGGAACTGGCCTGCCACAGCGGGACAGAGGGAGGGTGGGGAGATGCTCACAGAGGCTTTCAGCTAGAGGGGAACTGGCACCCCTGTGTACAGGTCCTGCAGTGAGCACAAGGCTTGCAGCTATTCCCGACCCTCAGACATGCCTTGCTCAGGTACAGACTGCCCCCCTCAGCCCCTTCACCTGTGGCCCCTGAGCCGCAGTCATCCTCTTTGAGCAGAAACCCGTAGCCAGCTGGACCCTTCAGCATGTGCAGCTCCCGGACCTTGAAGGGGAGCCAGGAGGTGTCCGCCAAGGCGGCCGTGACCCGCAGGCCCTGCAGGCGGTAAAACTCCTCCACGGCACTGGATGCCACCAGCAGTGTCACCTTGCTGCCGCTCTGCTTAAGCTGGATGGGGAAYGCAGGGTGCTCAGCAACGTTGCCGGCTCTGGTCCCCCACCCACCTGTGCCGGGAGCACGCACCTTTTGGGTKAGCTGCGTGTGCGAGTAGCTCCTCACGCTGGCCCCATTCAGCTCCAGGAGCCAGGAGCCTGGTGGCACCCCTGCTCTCTCCGCTGGCCCGTCCTGACGCACCGACAGCTGGAAGATGCCCTTCACGCCTGCAGGGAGAAGAAGAGGCAGTCTGGGTTAAGCAGGGTGCTATGTCGGGGAGGCTCGCGGTGCCGGCATCCCACTGCCCACTTTACCTTCTGGACCTGACACACTGAAGCCAAAACCGCTTTTGTCCCGCATGATGTGGCAGAGGCGTGGGCGGATGTCGGCTGGCAGCATCTGGGACAGGTCCCTGCCCAGGGCTTTGGCTGCTTCATAGGAGTCGCCATCCAGCACCGCCAGTAGGACCTGGTTCCCACTGGCCTTGATCTTCTGCACCACCTGGAAGAACCCAGGCTGTGAACCCTGGGCAGGTTGCCCCTCCAACCACAGCCTGTGGGATCAGGACCCTGGGGGGTAGTGGGGTCCCGTACCCTCTGTGCCCCCCGTCGGGGGGGACCTGGGCATTCCCACAGCCCCAGGGTGCTCCCAGCTTACCCTGCGGTGGTCCATGTGGTCCACGAAGTGGCCGTTGACCTGGAGGAGCCGGTCCCCATCCTGCAGCCCCCTGCGCTGGGCTAGCCCCCCCAGCTCAACCTGCCGGATGATGTGGCCCTGGCAGCCCAGCTCCTCGTGGAGGCAGAAGCCAAAGGTCTCCGTGCTGCCCTTGCTCAGGAGGTAGAAGCGGGGCTCCCCCGTGCCCTCACCATCTGCGTGAGGACACAGTCCATGAGCAGGGCCCTGCAGGGATCCTAACACGGGTTCTCTACCCCATCCCGGGCTGGGATGTCCCCATCCCCACTCCCTTACTTGTTCACCTCCCCACAGATCCCCAGTGTGAGAGAGCCCAGGACCCCAGCGATGTCCAGCTGMCAGAACCCCGTGCTGACACAGGGATGCCCTGGGGAGATGAGGGTATTTACCCATGTCCTCAGCCAGTGACAAGGCAGGGTTGTCAATCCCATCTTTGGGGTTAAATTCAAATTTTCTGAAATGATAAAGGGCAGGAGAGGCCACATTAGTGCAGAAGCATGGCCTTCCCCCCACCCTCCCCAGCCCTTCTGTGGGGAGCCCCATTCCTCCCAGAAAGGGCCAGCTGGGGCCACAGCTCCAGCGCCTCCTTTTCCTTGGGGAAAGCCAGGAGGGGATGTCCCTTTTGGACTGAACCCACATCTTTCCTGAGCTAACAACTCAGGGAAGACATTCCTGGGGCAGGCAGCTGGGATTGGCAGCTGTGACCCACACCACCTCAGCTGAGGATGGGCCCCAGCACAGCCCGGTTGTGGGGCCATGAGCCCCAGGAAGCCCCCGGCCAGGGGGAGCTCAGCACTTACATGATCGTCTTCTTGTCACCCTTGAGCCCTGCAGAGGGAGAGGAGAGGTCAGTGCAGGAGTGGCAGGCTGGGAGCAGACCCTATGCTCTCGAGCAACTCAGGGCTTGTCCATTCACAGGCTGAGCGTGCCACGCCAGGTGAGGTGGGTTTGCCAAGTCCATGCAGCCCCCTGGTCCCTCTGCCCCCCAGCTACAGCCTGTGCCGGGGCACAGCTCAGCCCTTGGCCCCGCCACCGGTGTCCTCTTGCATTTCAAAGCAGCAGGAGACCTGCTGCGTGGGTCCAATGGGCACCCACTGCCCAGCCCAGCGGGGTCCTGCAGCACTGGGGGCAAAGTAGGGCCAGATGGCAGTATGCAGATGGAGGWTAGTCCTGGGGGTTTACAGGTCTTTTGAGTGAGGGATAAAAAGAGTCACCAGGGCCACAGAGAGCTGGCTGGAGCCAGGAGATGGAGACAGAGGCCTTCCCCTGTGCACCTCCCCATAAAACCCCTCCCCACCTCTTCCAACACAAGGACCCCCAAACCCATGGAGAGAGGATTCCTGCCAAGCGTCCCCCCAATGTCCATCTGCATTTTCCTGGATGCCTCTAGCTCCTTTCCATGGCCTGCCTGGGCTCTCACATTGCCTTGCTCCGTAAGCAAGCAGGGCCTGGAGGCGTGCRTGTGGGGAAGGGTCTCCACAGGACGAAGCCCCACTGCCCTGGCACGTACCTTTTTTCTGCTTCATGGCCGCAGGGAATGCRAGAGGGAGCAAGGTACACGGTGAAGTGGCAGGGAAGCCAGTGTCCCCGCCTCTTCCAAGACGCCCCAGGTTTAATGGTTAAACAGCCCCGACGTCTCCCCTGCCCTCGCAGCCCCAAGGCACTGACAGCCCCCGCCCAGCACCCTGGGACACCCAGCTAGGGAACAGACCCTGGTGTCCCAGCTTCCAGCTGCCCGCAAGGGCAGCCCGTGGTGGGGAAGACTGACTGGTTCGGCATGGGCTGGAGCAGAAGTGGGCTGCCCCATCCTAGCCCTCTGAGATGGGGAAGGGTCAGAGTCCTCCACTCCAACTGCTGGAGGGACGGCTGCACCAGCGCCTCCGCATTCCTCCCCCAGGAAGGGCCCGGAGAGGAAATCGAGTTTTAGCACTAGTGTGCTTCAGTGGAAATAAAACAGTGCACTTTAATGCTACCAAAGGTTTCAAAAGCAAGCCTGAGTCCTGCCCCTCTGCCACCACTGTGGCTCACGGCTGACCCAGCAGTGGCCAGGGTGCAAGGGCTGGGTCTCTACAAGCCCAGAAGAACAAGTCCCATTTGCTCCTGGCCTGGTCTCTGTATAGTTCTCCCACACTTCAGCCTTGCCTGCAGATGAGGGCTGAGCCCCACATACCCAGCACCTTTGACAGCCTTGGTAGCACCCGACCACTAGGCATCTCCATGCGGATAAGGGCACAGGGGATGTGCTGCCGGGGCAGAATCCAGTGTTTCCTCCCCAGTAGCACTGCTCCCTCCCTGGCCGGGTGGATGGACAGCAGGTTAGAGGGTCCCGTGCTGCAGTTTCCCCAGCATCTTCTTGACCTCACTCTCGACTCGTAGGAACTTGGCTTTCCTCCAGGGGTTGGCAGTCTGTCTCCGGCTGCTCTCCAGGTCCTGCAGGATGAGGGCAAGGTGCTGCCGAACCCGCTCGCGGTCCCAGAAAGGCAGGTTCCTCTGCACCACGTTCAGGATGTTGGCCCAGTACTCAGAGACGTCGGTGCCTGCCGTAAGGAAGACCAGCGCTCTGACGCCATCCCGGTCCATGCGCAGGCTGTGAAGTGCCCGCTTGCCATCCTCACTGATGTCGTTGAAGTACAGACTGCAGGTTAATAAAAAAGGAACAGGAGACACTTTGAGGGCTGGGGGCAGGATGCAGAGGCAGAGAGGGACTCCCTGCTTGCTGACATGGGGTGGGACACTGGGTCGGAGGCATCACTTGCAAGAGGGAAGAGATGGGGCAGAGTGAACTTACTGCACTTTGTCCAGCGTCGCGTGCTTTTTGGCCACCTCCACCACATGCAGGGCAGCTGTGTCCGTCAGGGAGTTGTAGCCCAGGTTGAGCTCCTGGAGGTGCTGGTTCTTGGCCAGGTGCTGAGCAATGACTTCAGTGCCCTGGTCCCCCAGTGCGGTGTGCAGCAGGGACAAATAGGTCAGCGAGCGGTTGCCTGCCAGCGCCTCTGCCAGGTATTGTGCCCCCTGCTCGCCCACGGGGTTGTTTGCCAGCCTGTGGACACAGGAGCTCAGGGCAATGCCAAGGCTGGACAGGGGTCCAGGGCCAGGACACATGGTGGRCAGCAGAGACAGTTTCATGCAAGGACAGAGGCAGTACTCACCGCAGGTTGCTCACCACACACTTGTCATGCAGGAGCAGATCACGGATTTCCTTGCAGGCGTCAGAGCCCAGGCTGTTGAGCTGCAGACTGATGCACAGCRAGACATGGGGGTGGCAGAACCGAAATGGCTGTTACCTAGGGGGCTGGCAACCCTGCKCTCTCCGTTTTCCCTGGCCCTCCCCATCACCGTCCTACCTAGGTTCCCCAAACAAGGCCACGCAAGGCTTCCTCTCCAAAAGGGAGCACACTGAAACCKCACCAGAGCTTGGGCAGCGTCACTCTGCAGAGCCAGTGCCAGCAGGAGCAAGGGAAATGGGTGCAGGGTCTGCAGGGGGTGGGTGAAGGTCTGAGGAGGGATCAGGACCCCACCAAGCCCTCCTGAGCATCTGGAGGAAGGAAGTGCTGCACAGCCTCGCTGTACAGCCGAGTCCATTTCTGCTGAGCACGGCTCGCCACCCCCTGGGCGACAGGAAGACTGCAGTTCCGTAAGTGGACTGGAACGGAACCCATCCCTTTGCGCAGCCCAGACTCCCACCCTTGGGCTGCRAACCTCCTGCCCAGAGTTAGTAGTAGCAGAGCTAGCTAAACGGGGATGCTGGGTGGCTCCGGGGGGCAAGCAATGGAAGGGACCTGGGTCTGCCAGGGGAGCTAGCAGCCCAGCCTGTGGTACCAGACGCAGAGAGCTGCCCAGAGACCATCGGAAGGGTGTGTTGGGACTGCAAATCCCAGCATGCAGTGCCCTAGAAAGGCTGCTCAAGGAGTGTTGCATGTTGGAAGCTGTAGTCCCCTAGGTCCGTACTGAGGATAAAGAAGGGCATGCATGCCCTTCCCTGCCTTCACCATGCTCGGGCTCCTACTGTATCCCTGTGATGGGCAGAGGTGAGGGAAAGCCCAATTTTTGAGCACTGCCCAAGGGCAGAAAAAGGTGGTACTCACTGAAGAGCTTTGCATCGCAGCAGGACAGGGAAGAGGATCCTCAAGCTGCTAGTGTCAAGGTTGCAGGAGGTCAGGTTCAGCTCCTCCACCTCATGGCACGTGGTGCCCATGACAGACGCCAGGACAGAGCACTTGAGAGGGGTCATCTTGACAGATGAGAGGTTCACAGTCCGGAGGGAGCGGATGGCCTCAGCTGTGAAGCGCTCGTTCTGGAACTCATGCAGGAAGAAGAGGTAGTCCATCAGCTCGGAGGGGGGCAGCCCCTTGCGGCTGTTCCTGATGACTGTCTTCTTCATGGCCTTGGCAATCTCAAAGGCTGCCAGGTTCTTGATGGAGCAGCCCAGCTGTTCCAGGATGGCGCGGTTACGGCGCGACAGTATCCCACCCATGAAGATGGGGAAGAGCTCAAAGACCTCATCATCAGGGGCCTCATCAGGGTGGCGCATGGGGCCCTCCACGCCCAGGATGCTGGAATTAATTTGGTCCAAGACATCATCATTGTAGTAGTCCTCCTCTTTGAACAGCTCCTCTGCCATGGTGTGGGCAATAGTATCCCGGTCCTTACCGCTCAGCCGGGAGAAGTAGCGAGGGAAGATTTTGAGCAGGTTGAAGAGCACTGGCAGGAAGCGCAAGGGCAGCACCTTAGAGATGATACTCAGAATGACAGCAACATCTTCACTCACCTTCCCAATGACCTCTGACAGCTCCTTCCCCACTCTCTGTGCCAGAGTCTTCTTCTCACCCAGCACTACATACAGGGCTGCCAGGTACTCCTGCATAGCAGGGATGGTAAAGACAAAGGTGTGCTCTTTGCCTGGCTGTACACATGGAGTGAGGAAGAAGCGGAAGACATCGCTGCGGAAGACCTCCAGGAGGTTGAGCTCACTTTCAGTCTTCATCTCCACCTCAAAGCACTGCTGCAGGTCGTCCTCTGAAAAGCAGGTCTTGCGGGACATCACCCCTTTGTAGGCCAGCTTGCCCACCATCTTGGCCACGTACTTCATCATGGAGATGTTGGTGGGGTCGGTGCTGTCCAGCACCTCCCCACTGAAGTTGAGCCTCAGGAAGCTGGTGTAGATGCCAGTCAGGGTCTGGCTGGGAGGCACCGTCCTGGTGAAGTAGAGGAAGTGCAGCGTGGTGCACACCAGCCAGCAGTAAGAGGGCAAGAAGCAGGCAGCAGATATTTGGTTGTGGCGCTCCAAGTTCCTCGACAACATCTCCACCAAGTTTTCCTGCTCGCCTGAGCTGCTACCCGCGCTGTCCTCTCCACTGCAGCCAGGCTGGCTGAGACGCATCTGGAAATACAGCTTCTGCAGGTTGGTGTCGGAGAAGCCACAGATCTCAGCATAGCGGCCCACGTACTTGCCGGGGATCCGGCGCACTGCTGATGGACGCGTGGTGACGATGATACTGGCCTGGAAGCAGAGGGCTGGGTGAGTTTGGAGGTGCTCCCTCTGTGGCTTTGATCTAAGCTCAGCAGGGTCCCAAGTGTATAACCCATGTATAGGTGCACAAGGATCACACCACCCAGGGGCTGGGGTTCAAGAAGGTGCTGCCGAAAAGGCATTGGTTCAAATCTGGCCCAAGCAGAGGGGACAGAAGAGCTTTCCCCATCCCCTACCAGACATATATTCAGTCTGGAAGACCAGCCCAGCAGACTGCCTTCTTTGCCTTACCGGGCCTCCCCAAAGATCCCACAGAGACAAACCAGTAACAGTGACATGAGGCCACCTTGGTGAGTCCCTCCAGGAATGGAGGCTGCCTGTTCGCTCACAGCCAAGCTGGACTACAAGCAATTAGCACAATGGCCATGCCTCCAATGCCCCAGGGCTCACCCCCAGACTTCCTCCAGCATGAAGGAGCTGGAGCGAGACACTGACCTCTGGCAGGAGGTATTTTCGCAGCAGGTTGACCACGATGGCAGAGGGAGGCACAGGCTCATTGGGGTCACAGCACAGCTCTGTGCCAGCCAGCCGGAAGTCCAAGTTGAGGCGCTCCAGGCCATTGAGGATGAAAAGCACCTTGAGGTTGGAAGTGCCCAGCATTGGCACCACGTCCCGGAGGTGCTGGTACTTCTTGGTTATGAGGCGCCGCAGGGAGATGGAGGCATGACTATGGGACAGGTCCTCGCAGGAGAAGGGGATGACCAGCTCAAAGCGGGGTAGGCGACCATGGCACCAGTCCACTACCATCTTCTTGATGAGGGTGCTCTTCCCTGTGCCCACGGTGCCGTATAGCACCACGTTCTTCACCTGCCGCCCACAGGCATCCACATCGAAAAGGTTCTGGAGGCTTATAATCTGKCTGCAGGGCTGCTGGAGCTGGTTCTGGATGGTTAGGTCAGGCGAGGGCTTCAGGATCTCCTCCAGGGAGCTCTCCCGGATCACTGGGTCCACGTGGACTGCATCCAGTGAGAAGGAAGGGCCAAACTGCCTCTCTTCATTGGGCTGGTGGCTGAACCATGCAGACAGGTTCTTCTGGTGTTTCTTGATGGCATCTGGGAAGAGGAAGGTGCTTGACAAGACAAGGGCTTCTCACTGGCAGGGCACTGGGGAAGTTGCCTGTCCCAAGCCACTGCAGTGAGRTGGCTGCAGAGAGAAGGACAGAGCCCAGTTCTTGCTAACCCTCACACTGCCCAGGACAGCAGCTGCCCCCAACCCGCTGTGCAGGACCCTCCAACCTCTTCAKCACAGGGCTGCAAGCTTACCAGAAGAGGCCACGTTCCTCAGCTGGGACAGGCCGTGGCGAGAGGAGCTGGGCTGGACAGAGTACTTCTGGGACCCTCCCTGGTAGCGAACACAGCCTCTGCAAGAGGAAGGAGAGTGTCATGAGGAGGGCAGGGGCCAGCAGCTCCAAGCCCTGCGTGGGGCAGGGTGGGCAGATCACAAGTGAGTGCCATGGGAAGTGCTGAGTAGAGCCAGCTCACCCCTTCCTTCCCCCGCACCAAGGGAGAGCGCAGGGCAGAGGCAAGGGCACGGCTGGGAACTGAAGGCAGGTCAGCAAGCCATGCGCTGTGCATCCCCAGCAAACCCATGGYGAGGCAGAGGAGTTGGGCTGAATTCAGAGCAGGCAGGGAGTTGGGTCTGGGTTGTTTTCTAGGTGTAGGCAAAGCAGCATCTCTGYCCGCAGAGCCCCAGTGGTCCCAAGGCAGCCAGCGCAGCCACCCAGGTCCCGTGGCGAACAGCCAGAGGACAGGATGGGTCAGGGCCCAGCTGTGTGGGACTGTACCTGCAGAGGGAGATGCTGCTTGCACAAAGGATCTTCCTGAGGAAGTAGCTGCCTGTAGCACCTGGTGGGGGGAAGAAGAATGCACATGGTCAGGGATGGCCTTCTCCAGCCCAGAGGAGCTAACACCACCGAGCTCACTGGCTTCACGTCTTGCTGGGGTGATCCACAGACTGCGCAGCCTCCGATGTGCAGCTGGGGAGGGATGTCCACCAGGGACAGGGCTTCCCTGGAGGCAGGACAGATTCAGGGTCACAGTCCCACAGGCACAAAGCCCAGCTCACCTGGCACTGAAGCAGCACACAGATACACACCCCGGGTCCCCCTGCTCCCTGGCAGGGATCGMTGCAGCTGTGTCCAGCTGCCCCAGGGCAGGCAGCTCTGGCATTGCATGGCCCACGACATTCTCTGCCTGAAAGAGAGAGGACAGACCATGAGGCAGGCTGGGTTCCTGGACCTGCTGGTTCCCTGCCCCAGCCCAGTTTTACAACCTGAGGCTGTACCTACCCCCACCCCAGCCCAGGGATGCCTGGATGAGGAACAACCTGCTCCCACATCTGACCCCACAAACCCACCGGCCATGGGGAGCAGCAGTGGGCTGGCCGGTAGKGTGGCTGGAGCAGAGCTGAGCTGGCAGAAGCAAGTCCCTCCTCAGACTCCCCATCCAGCACTCTTCACAGACCTACCTGGGCATCTACACAGGGGGTTGCAGCCAAGAGGGCAGCAAAGCAGGGCACCRAAGAGGTATTTGTCCTGCCAGGCAAGCCTGCCTGCCTGCCCCTCAAACTCACACCCACCCCCCAGGGCCTCAGCTGGCACCAGCCACCTAATTCGCTGGGGGCACAAGGGGCAGGGGACAATCTCCTCCCTATTAGCAGTCAAAAGTCACTAGCCTAGACTTGGCTGTAACAGTACAGCTGTAACAACTATCATAACAGAGAGAACAAAAAGTGCTGGGGWGACAGCAGGCTTCCTCCTCCCAGGCTTGAGGACTTGACATTTTAGGGCTTTCTATTAGAACAAACCAACCGCCCTCCCCAAACTGCCATGAAATCCTATAAAACCAGGAGCTGGGGCCGGGAGAGAGGAGACAGCATGGAGGGGCTTAGGAAAGGCAGAAAATAAAGGTGATCCCATAGCCACATGCATGGTGGCTTTCCCCAGTCCAGCACCGGCGTGCGCCAGGGCTGCCCCGTGGTGGCTGGCCCTGCCGAGCAGTGCTGTCCCGCAGCGGGCAGCCCTTGCCGCGTCCTTGGCAGCCGCTGAACCCTCTTGCTGGGCCTGCCCGGCCAGGGTGGCTGCAGCCGGCAGGGATGCTTAGCACAGCCTCCTCCCATTTAAAGCAGCCAGGGAGGCTGCAGCCAGCCGTAGTTGGGGCATAGGCTGGCAGGGAGCTGTGGGGGCTCAGCTGCTGCCTCCGGGCTGCACTGGGTCCAACCCAGCACAGGGTGATTTTTCCCAGGGAAAGCGCCCGTCTCCAGAGGTGGACGAGGGGCTCAGCAGCTCCAGGGTGCTCGGGCAGCTGTCCTGCCTGGGCCTGGCTCTGCGGGGCAGAGCAGGATGGGGTCGGCAGCTCTGCTCCCCAGGGATGTGGCGCAGCAGCGCCCTGCCCAGCCTTATCTGCCGCAATATGGTCCAGTCCGGCAGAACCAGCTGTGCCGGCGCTGACTCAGGCTCCCGTCCCAGCTCAGCAGGTTGCGCTCACAGCCCTCAACATCCTGAGAAACTGAGGCACAGGGCGGGAGGGTAAGCAAAGTCCAGCAGATAGGAAGGGACAGCGTGCAAATCTCTCTGCATTTGTCCTCCCTCAGGAGAGGAGGAACAGGGCGACGGCTTGCTCACACCTCTCACAGCCCAGGCTTTCTGCAGTCCCTTGTCATGTTATCCAGGTGGAGAAACTGAGGCACGGGGGTGGGGGCAGTGGAGCTGACCTTGAACCTGGGTGTCCTGGCCTCGAGGCCTTTGCAACAAGCAAACCCCGATGCGTCCCATGCCCGGCTCCCGGCCCCTTCCCGGCACCCTCTGCCAGCCAGGGCATGCTGCCGAGCGGAGGGCCCCATGCCACCCGTCTGCTGCAGTCCCCCTTCAGGGACCCCTGGTGCGTGCCTGGCCCACACGCCCTCGCTCTCTGGTTTCCGCAGCCTCCTGCCTCCCTGCTTCCGTGTCCAGAGGGACGTGGTGGCGGAGGCCCTGGCGGTGCAGGGACCTGGAGCCCAGGGCAATGGCGAGGCTGACGCTGAGCAAGGTGAGAGCGACGGCCACGCGGAAAACGGCAGGGTTACCTCCAGCAGGACTCCTTGACAAGAGAGGCTGAGCCCACGGCTCCCTGTGCTTGTGCTGCCAGGTGCTGAGCCTGTGGGGCCCTGCGGAGGAGAGCCCAGCAGCTCAGCTCCCTCYTTCCATTCCTGTCCCAGGAAGAAGCTCCTCTCCGGAGGTGGCTGTTTTGCAGCTGTAACTTCCTGCAACGCCGTCCTGTCCCGTCCCGCCCCACGCACAGCGGCCGCCAGCTCGGCTGAGCAGGGCGAGCAGACCGGCCACAGCCCCGCTTTGGGGATGCGGCAGAGGGGCCAGCAAGTGCAACGGCAAAGAAAAACACCTGTACCCCAAACAGAAGGACACACAGAGTATGGGGGGGGGGGGGGYCCKGGGGTCTTACCAGCAGTGCTGCAAGAGGACGCTTCCTCCGGACACAGCTGGTGGCTCTGCAACCCCAGCTAGTGCCCCGCTGTGCAACAGAAGCCTGCAAGAACAAGTCCTGCTCTGGAGTGAAATCCCCCTGTGCTCAGCTGCAGAGCGCAGTGCAGGGAGCGGGGAAAAAAGCAGCCCCACAGGGAAAAGAGCCCGGGGGAAGCTGTGCTGGCAGGGCAGCCCAGCACCGCCTGGTTTTGCCTGGCGGTGTAACACACAGGCATGGACAGGCACACACACAGACACATATATACCTACCCTCTCGCTGCTTGCAGATCTGCTCTGGCAACCCAGTAAGGTGGTGCTGAGACTAGAACCAGCGGTGTCGGCGGGGCTGCGTGCAGTCTGCTCTGTCCCTGGGTGCTGTCCCGGGAAGCGCGGGCCCACCCCAGCCAGCCACAGGCAGTGCTGAGCCAGGGGTGCTAGGGCCAAGGCTTCACAGCCGGGTAACCCCGGAGGCCACACTCACACCCCAAAGTCTTGCACATCGCCCACATGGACATGGCACATCCCTGCACACCTTTACACACACTCGGCACCCGTCCCCATCAATGTGTGCAGCCACCCACCCACRTGATGCCCCCCGAGCACCCACCTCCACACCCCGATGCAGGGACGACTGTTGGTGTACCCAGGCACGCACATCTTCCCTTGCRTGCATGCCCTCTCGCTGC
Source organism: Oceanodroma leucorhoa (assembly GCA_030449065.1). Taxonomy (NCBI): domain Eukaryota; kingdom Metazoa; phylum Chordata; class Aves; order Procellariiformes; genus Oceanodroma; species Oceanodroma leucorhoa. The sequence continues at coordinate 5,525,371 of JASVER010000066.1, forward strand.
TTAGGGAGGGGAGGCATCCAGGCAGTACACTATAAATATAAGTTTTATTGATGTGTGAAATCCAACAAGTACAGCTGGCATCTCAGAAAGACTGAAATAAGCCACAGCATCTCCACCTGCTCAACAGCTCCTGGGGCCCTCCGGACACTGGTGAGCACGAGCAACAAGCTGGGACCTGGGCACCCTATCYCTGTGGGACACTTACCTGCGTGTGCGGCACAGCCCAGAGAGCCAGCAGGGCCCTGCCAGCAGCCCCGTGCTCCCCCCAGAGCCCAGGGGCTCACCTCCACCCTGCCTGGTTCCTGCCAGGCTGCAGCTGTGGGCAGCGGTGCCCTGGCCCCGCTTCGCAGCCTCCCCCCAGCAAGGCAGAAGGACCGGGCAAATGACACCCACACAGAGCTACCACAGCAGAGCTACTGCTATGCAAGCAGACTCCCCTGGCCTTTGAGCTCTTATCTGCATCTTATTTTAGCAAACAGTCCCAAGAAAAAAGCAGCTCACCTCTGGTCATGTGGGAGCACGGGTTTCGACAGCTGCACCTCTCTGCACGGTCCACCCCTGGCCTGTATCACACATGCAGCCCACTGTACAACCTCCTCTGCACATGTGGACAAGGTGAAGGTTGGAAAACCAGAGAGTCCAGCATGGCAGGGACGCACGAAGATATCCCAGGCAGCCACAGGCTGCCCGTGGCACCAGGAGCTCCCGTGGCAGAGGGACAGGACAAATGGTGTCCACACACAGTGAGAATGAAACACTGTTTTATTGCCTGATTTGAGAGAGGGGTGAAACCCTGGGAGAAGCCCCATCCCCTCCCTGTGCTAGCCCAATCTCCCCTCCAGCAAACCCTAGCACCAGCCGGGTGATGATGTGTGTGACATCTTCTTGTGCGTGTGACAAAGGTGGCCTAGACATGCGTGGAGGTGAGAGCCCGTACCCCTGCTTGCCTGCCTGCATTCACAGCACACATGGGGGAGAGGCAGTACCTGATACAACTGTGCCTGTGGGCTGAAGGAGCCAGGCTAAGGGGCTGAAGCAGTTTTAGATGGGTTGAGGTTCAACTGGCGCTCCCAGGGAGCTGGAGCCACGGCCTGAACCACATCCTCATCCATTCAAAGTGCATTGCAAGGGAAGGCAGGGGGCAGGAGGGGAGAGGAGGTGTGGGGGAAGAAGCCTGCTCTCCCCTCCATCACACTCCTCATGATTATCCAGACGGTGGTGGGATTCCTGTAGCCAGAAGCACACATGGTCCTGCTCYTCTGCTCTGATAAAGTGCATCCTCGCTGCTGCGTGCCAGCCCAGCAGGTGGGTGCTCCCCACCCACTCAGGACAAGGCAAGACCCAGCCTGGGCACCCCTGGCCCCACACCACAAAATGACCAGTGTTATTGCCAAGGGGTCCTGCCACAGCCCAGCTCGGTGCCTATCTTGCCCTGAAGAGACCATCCCGGAGAGATGCCCACGAGCCCGCTAGTGGGCTGGAGTGGCCCAGCCTTGCTCCACTAAGAGACCCTCAGAGCAGTGTGGCTGCACCCCRCCTCTCTGCCATGCCAGAGCAGAGACAATCCCACTTGCCCTGCTCCTGCGGGRCAAGGGGCCACCCGGGCAGCGGAGGGGCAATAAACCCCGAGTGCTCAACCCAGCCATGCCAGCCTGTGGGGCTCAGTGCAAACGTGCTCCTTCCCTTTGCGTTTCTCTGTGCCTTCCACCATCTCTAGGATTGTCCTTGCTGAGAGGGAAGGGGCAATGGATGGTCCTGTTCTGGCACCTCAGCTCAGTTCACTCCTTGGGCACTGTTTGCCCTTGGGCACCACCAAGGGTACCCTTGCCTGGGGCAGGGCCTGCCGGACCCAGGCCCTCTGTGCCATGGGGTGCCCAGATCCCTCACTCGTCATGGCCCCTTCGTAYGAACACATCCACTTGCTGGCTCCGCTGGGAGTGCCGGTGCCCTTCTCTGGGGCACCTCAGGCCTCCCGCTGCCCTGGCCCTGCGGACGAGGAGTGCCTGCCCATAACCCCCACTGCTCAGTGCCCTTGCCCAGCCTGGGGACACAGCCATCCTCCATCTCCAGAGCTCGCCCCGGCCCTCTGCCCTGCAGTGGCCGTGTACCTGGTCAGCCAGGACTCAGCAACCCGCACACTCACTGGCGCAGGAGGCCCGGGCTGTGCTGAACTGTCCTGGAGATCCTGGAGATCCTGGGGGTGCTGCCAACTGCGCCGTTCCAGACAGGCTGGTCCGAGCAGCCACCTGTGGAGCTACTTGCCCCAGCAGTCTCCCTCCGGCCACGCCGACCTCGGGCAGCCTGTCCCATGGGGTTTCTCTGCAAGCAGCAGAGGCTGGCCAGCGAAGGCTTCTGTTGCAGCATCCCTGTGCGTGAGGGACACGGGTAGTGGCAGTCATGGGTGCCTGCTGGTAGCCCCCTCTGCTCCACAGATGGGCCATCGCTAGTCCATCTCATCCTGGTCCTTCTGGGATCTCATCCTGGTCCTTCTGGGACTGGCGGTGGCGCTGGCTGCGATGGCACAGGGGTGTCCCAGGAGGTACCGCGTGTTGGGTGCAGACAGCAGCAGGACACAGTGCTGGGGACAGCAGTGCCTCCAGTGTGCAGGAAGCAGGACCCGCCACGAGAGCCCCTGCTGCCAGGGAGCGGGAAGGAGGCAGGAGCTGTGCAAAGCTGCACTATTGGCACCTCCTGCGGACTTGGTATCCATCCAGGGGAAAATCCTCAGCCCAGCAGTGCACACCCTGCGCTGGGCAAAGCTTAACTAGCCACAGCCTAGGAGTAGGACAGAAGTGGGGCACTGGTCCCATCAGCCCCATGGATGGTGAGATGGAGAAGGGTGACAGCCTGCAGCTCCACCATCCCCCTGGCTCCCTGCCCATCCATCCACCAGRTGACAGAGCAGATGTGGGGACCATTCCCCATTCGACCGTGCCCCTGCAGCTGCAGCATCATGCCCAGGAGACTGCAGCCCCCCCAAGCTGGCACGGCTCCATYGCAGAGCACGGCATAGGGCTGGCAGTGAAGGAGGATCCAGGAGTGGAGGGGAATTTTGTGAGCAACAGTGGTAAGTCAGACAAAAGTCCCTGGGGAAAACCCCAATGCTCAACATGGAAAGGGCATCAGGGCATGTCCTGCTTCCAAACCCTCTGTGCAGGAGAGCCCCATGGCTACAAGCTCCCCCCAGCGACGTTGTCCAGGCAGGGGAAACCCGACCTTGCTGAGTGCCCAGCATCAGTGCTGCCACACTTCTGCCGTCCACCTGCAGGCCAGCCAGACCCTGCTGTGTGGAGCAGTCCCAACACGAGCCAGTAAAAGCAAAGAAGTCTCAAGGATTTTGCTGAAATCTGGCATTTGCCCTGCAATCCCCTGCTGCTCAGAACGTGCCAGCAGCAGCACCTCACAGACTGCACTTGAACCAGGACCCAGCATGCCAGGATGGGGCAGAGCTGCCTTCCCCATGTCCATGCTCACTAAAAAGCAGTGAGTTCCTATGTGCGTGGGTGACCAGTGCAGCCCCGCGACACCAGTGCCAGCACACCAACAGAGACAGGCCTGTGCTATGCGACTAAGCAGCATACTGTGCTCCCAGCATAGCAGCRTGTGAAGATGCCCCACCAGCTCTAGTCTCAGGTCTGTTCCTTTGGAGAGCCAGCAAGGTGCCGAAATGCCTTCCCTCTGCAAGGGGTGTGGAGAGGCAGGTGACTTTGGGGGAGCCACAGAGACATTTGCCAAAAGGGACCTTTTCCTGATACCAGTCACAAAGCACAAAGCCCTTCCCAGTGTCAGGGTCGCCCAATGCAARCAAACCACTCCAAGATCTCACCTGCTTTCCAGTTCTGGCCCTGCTGGGACCCCCTTGTGCACAGTGTTACCCTGAGAGGTTTGCACTGTGATGAGGCTGGGCGTCCCTGGGGCTGGCATCYTCTCCTTGCATGGACGGTGCTGACACAGCCACGGTTGTGCCGGGGGAAGAGGAGTGAGGAGTGAGACAGTGGAAGRGAAGGGCTCAGGGCCAGCTCTTCTCCTGCAGTAGAGGCTCCAGCGATGGCATGGCTGAGCCCAGCCCTGCTTTTAAGCCGCCTGGCACTGGCAGGGTGTGGGAACCTAAATCCTCCCCACTCCATGCGGCATTTGAAGGGACCAGTCACTTCTCTCCATGTTGGTTGATYTTATCCTCTTGGCTCAGACCCCGAAAACAACAGGGACTGAACTCCCTAAGGTCTGAGAATACTGTCCCATTCCCACAGAGCCTGCCACATCCCCRGGTTTGAAGATCCCACCTCTGAGGATGGCATCCAAGCAGAAGTCTGAGACAGAGTCCCAAGTCTTTTTTTGCCTGCTGGCTCCCTTTCTCCTCCATGCAGACTGGGAAGCAGCGGGGTTTATAAAAAAAAGAAAGAAAAGAAAAAAGAAAAAAAAACCCGGGGGATTTATGCAGAAAGAAAAAGGGGATGCAGCAATTTCTGTGGCTATGGTGACAGGAAACACTAAAGCCTTGTGCAACTCGGCCTGTTGCATCTTTGGGCTCTCCTTAGCACTGACACACATGCTGCTGGCCAGGGCGAGCARCAGGGCTATGTGCTGCGCTACCGATCCATGCTCTGCGGGTGTCTCTTCCCAGCTTCAGCCCCAGGATCAGGCAGCCCCAGGGCACCACTCCCCTCCTGCCCAGAGCAGCCAGCTCCTCTCAGCCTTGCTCAGCAGACAGCCGCCTCCACGGGACTGTCCCAATGTGTTTGGCGGAGAAGGGCAGTACTGGGCAGGGGCGACAAGAGGGGATCCAAGTTCCATGGGGTTCGGCAGTCCTGGGGGAGAGGGTGGCACATGCCAAGGCTGTACAAAACTTTTGCAATGAAGAGTGTGTGGAAAGGTTAAAACAGTTCCGAGATGTCTCAAAACCCTTCTCGACTGAGCCAGGCCTGGCTGGCACCTACCAATGCCTCCGCCACAGTCCATGACCTGCTAGGATCACTGTGTCCATCTGCAGAACTGTCTCTCACAGCAGGCCAGGCCTGGGAACAGCACCGGGGCCCTGCGGCCCCTTTATCTCTCTGACTTGACTTTGTACCTGAGGACCAGGTAAGCCAGGAGTCGCAGGATGACGAAGAAGATGCCCAGGATGAGGAAGTCCAGGTAGAGCTTGGCCTCCTCCACGTCCAGCTCCTGCAGGATCTTGATGGGTTTTTGGAAAGGGCAGAAGTCCTCGAGGCACTCCAGGTCCTCGCGCTCCATGGCATAGATGGTGAGAATGACGCCCTCGAAGCCATACCTAGGGCAGAGCACACCACGAGAGTCACTGYGTGCCCCAGCCAGCCCCATTCCCTCCCCAGCCCATGGGAGCCCAGGGCAGGGAGCTTCTGGCAAGAGCGTGGGATCCCACCTGACATAGGAGACGTAGGAACTCCACTGCAGGTAGGTGGGGATGGTCTTGAAGCTGACGAAGAAGCCCGAGAAAAGCAGGACGGGGATGGCAGTGACGGGTCCCACAAAGGTGGCCACCTGGGGAGCAGAGGCCACTGGGTGTCATGTCCCTGTCCCTGGGTGCACCGCCTGTGGCACTCACAYGCCTGCCTATGGGCAACACTTCCCTCCACCCCTCCTTGTTGTGGGACCCCCTGCAACTCTCCCCTCATCTCCACATATCAGGCAAAGCCAGGGCCCCATCTGACCTGTAGGGAAGTGGAAGCAGCTCCGATGAGAAGCCCGAGGGACTGGGCCACCAGGGCCGTGGCGGTGGCCAGAGCAGAGAAGAGGAGGAATCGCGTGGCTTCGGGCGGCTGGCCCGTCATCCAGTACACGATGCTGCAGTATGCAATGGGGCAGATCACCTAGAGAGGGGCAAGCAAAGAGACCGCTCTGCTGGACCCATGGCCATCCTCACCCCACAGACCCTCCCTGGGGGATGGAGGGCCACAGASACCCCTCAAAAGCCAGCACCGGGTATTGGGGTAGCCGGGCAATTGGCTGTGCCAAGGAAGGCACATCAGCATCGGGGCCACACTTTAGTCCAGCCAAAAGCTCACCTGGAAGGGCACGTCCGCCATGGTCTTTGCCAGGTAATAGGCTTTCAGGCTGTACCAGTAGTTCAAGTGCTCTCGCAGGAATACAGACATCTCCTGGGGAACTGCACRGAAACAAGGAGTTAGCAGCCAGCAGTGCCCTGGCCTGGGYTGCTCYAGGYCCCACTCCCACCTGCCCYRGTGTAGGCAGGTCTGATGCTGCCCTGGCACAGAGCACCAGGCAGCCYCCTGCCTGCGCCAGGAGTGAGTGCTCAAATCTTCACCGGGGAAAAAAGTCAGTGACTGAYGTGGGAACTTTCTGTATGGAAAAGTCAGCTTGGCTGGGGGTTTTTAGGCAAACTTCTTGAGGAAGTGAAAGAGGTGAAACAGCTGAAAATGCAGCTTTTACACACATTTTCTCAACAAAAAAAAATTCCAGCATTCTGCTTTGAGCCAGCAAGTGCATTATAGCCAAACATTAAATAAAGGGCAAACCTGCAATATATCCAAACAGAAGTTTTCCCCCTCTTCTTTGTTTGAATTTTTTTCCTCTCCTCTCTTATTTCCCCTCTTTTGTCCAATTCATCTGGCTCCACCATACACTGCTGCCCAGCAGACACACTCCCACACGGCTGGAGCACCCCCCTCTGCCCCAAGGGTWGGGAGGAGCGAATGGGTGTTGGGGGAAGGAGCTCCTTACAGGTGAGGATGGTGGGCATCAGCGCAGCAAACATGAGGAAGAGCATGGAGAAGAAAAGAAAGCCAGTGTTGTTGAAGACTTTGCCCGCGTCGTTGCCAATGTGCAGGTAGAGCAGCCCGATCAGCACCCCGATACAGATGTGGGACATGAACCGCAGGTGGGTCAGCACCTGCAGGTAGAGAGGGTACAGGGGCTCAGCGAGGCAGGGCCACGTCCCATGAGCATCCCAGGGGAGCAGAGGACAGCCTGCCTGCTCCTCAAGGGTGAGCTCCACTCCATCCCCCATTCAACTCCTGTCTCTGCCTGCCCCCAGTGACCAACAGGCCCCATCTCCTCAGCCCTGGCCCAGCCCCCCCTGCCCTCACCGTGTCCCTTAGGATGCAGATAAAGGTTCTCTTGAAGAGGATGCAAAACTGGGTTGAAGTGCTGGTGGCAAACGTGTGGCTCTCGATGTGGTCCACGTCCTGCAAGACCAGGGACATGGGTCAAATTCGCAACACAGGCTCCCTACTAGGATGGCACCCAAACGCTCCCAGAGTGCCCCTTGTGAGAACAGGCACTGCCAGCTGCAAGCACAGAGCTGTTGCTCAAGACAAGCGGAGGCCGGCTGAACACCTCCATGCTCCCCAACGTGTCTAAGGGGCTCTAAGCATCACAGGATATCCGTGCACTCTGGGACAGGGGGGACCGAGGTGTCCCCGAGTGGGCACCCCTTTACCTGCCACTCCCCATCACCGCAGCAGGCTCCTCTCATCCCCACTCACCGTCACACAGTGTGCCGGGCAYGATGGATCTGCCTTGTCAGGGCTGCTCTTCTTCTCAGCCATGGTGCACATGCCATTCTGGACAGCGCGGAACAGGACGGGGTTGAGGTCCCCGTACTCTCCTGAGGCCACCTCAATAACTGTGGAGGAGGACAGGACCCCTGAGAGGCGCTGCACCAGCCCTTGCCATCACTTTSCTCAGCCTGCCCAGACCATGACCCCGGGGACAGGGGCATGGGAGCCCAGCACAACCTCCACCCCACGATGCTGCACCACATGGCAGCACTGCCCAGCCAGCACCTAACGGGAAGGGCACAGGCAGCCCTGCTCCCTGGGCAACCCGGGGGAATGCTGGGCAGCCCCTAGGGCTTGGCCACTGGGTCTGGACCTTGGCACCCTCTGCTCCTCACCACGGCCCCAGCTGGGGCAGGGGCACTCACTGAAGTCAGCAGGGTTGTGGTATGTTGGGCAGTGGAGGCCAAGACCCTTCAGGTAGGGGATGAGGTTCGTCACGACGCCTTTGAAGATACACTGGCCCTGGCTCAGGATGTACAGCTGCAAGAAAAAGCCACGATATGGCAGGTGCAGAGCACCCAAGGGCTGTCGCCTGCTCCTACCCACCTCCCTGTCCTAGGGTGACACAGGGCACCCTTTCCAGACCCCGGCCATCAGGGCTGTCTGCCACACAAGCCCCAGGTCAAACGCCTGCAGCCCATCCCTCCCACAGCCTCTCTTCTGGGTCTCGGGACCAGAAGGACCCTGCACCCCTGAAGAGTCCTGTGTTCTAGCCCAGCCCAAACCTTGTCGAACATCTCAAAGAGCTTGGCGCTGGGCTGGTGGATGGTGCAGATGATGGTACGCCCACCCTGAGCCAGGGACCGCATCAGGGAAACCACCTGGAAGCAGGAGGCACTGTCTAGACCGCTGTGGCCATGCAGGATGGGGTGGAGAAGAAAGAGACAGCAGAGAGAGAAGGGAAGAGTTGAGAGGGGGAGAAGTATATCCTAAAGATGTCCCCACTTGCCTCCCCTTATGGGCACCCTCCTCCGAGATCACTGGAGAAGAGCATCTCTTTGCAGCCCCAGCCCTGCCATGCCCCAGCCCTCCCTCTTGGAGCCCTGGTAGGCACAGTCACATCCCACCCTCGGGTCTTGCAGCCCTGTTGTGCTCCAGAGGGTGCCAGCCACCCTGGTGTCCCCCGGCAGGGGAAGCCCAGCTGGGCAGGCAGTGCCAGGGATCCCCATCCCCTGCAGCCTCACCTTGTAGGCTCATCGAAGAACATGACCGGAGGGTTGTTCACCAGCTCCAGGGCGATGGCCAGGCGCTTGCGCTGGCCCCCCGACAGCGAGATGGTGCGGGTGTAGGAGCACTCCAGCAGCCCCAAGGCTGTCAGGATCTCATTCACCTGTGAGACAGCCTCATTCACCATGGGCTCCCGTGGACCCTCCCCCTATCCCTGCCACCTCCTTTCAGACCTCCATCACTGGGAGTCCCTCGGCATCCCCTGGTCCCCCCAGGGTCCTCCCTTCCCTACTATCCCTTTCTTGGGGAGAAATGAGGGGGCCTSGGCCCACCTTCCTTTGCACTTACCAGCTCCTTCTTCACCTCCTGCTTCTCACTCAGCTTCAGGTTAGCAGAGACCTGCAGGGAGAGGTTGGGCAGGGAGACACGACTGTCAGATGTAGGGAACAGAATTGGCTGCACTGTGGCCCCATCCCTGCCAAGGGCTGGGAGCAGTGGCTCAGGATGAAGGGAGCAAGAACCGCACAATTTTGTTCCCAGAGCCCTTGGAAATGCCCGATGTCAGTGTGGGCTCAGTGCCCGAGAACACAGTCCACAAGATGCCCCACAGAGCACAGCAGGCTGCCTGGCTCCCGCATCGCTCACCATCATGGCCTCCAGCACGGTGAGGTGTGGCAGAAGCATGTCATCCTGCATGATGTAGCAGGACATCTTGCGGAAGGTACGCAGGTCCCGTAGCCGGCCATTCACCAGGATCTGGCCCTTCATGCCAGTCTCTCTGCAGGGAAAAGGAATGGGGGGATGTAGCACAGCACCCCCAGCCCTGCACCCTCAGACCCACTGGCTTCCCCCCAGCCTCACCTGTAGCCAGCCAGGATGTTCATGAGCGTGGACTTCCCGGCACCCGAGGGCCCCATGATCCCAATGAGCTCCCGCTGGCAGAACTTCCCTGACAGGCATTTGAGGAGAGTCTTGTACCCTGGAGGGAGAGCAACRTGAGTTTGGCTTTCAAGAGCAGCTGCGCTACAGGGACCACGATGCCATCCCAGCACCTGGGGGACCTCAGGACCTCTATGCATCATGCCAGGGGCTGCACATGCCTGGAGACTGTCTCTATCAGCATCACCAGGGCTATAGCCACAGCAGCTGTCATTTCCAGAATGATCCTTRACCCTGGTCCTTGGCTGGCCCCACTGATTTCCAGTGCTGAAGAGGCACATGCTCTGGATCACGGCAAAGACCATGGAAATCCCTGGGTCAGGGCACGTAGCTGCTGAGGAAGATTACCAGGCTGTGACATTGGTCCTGGGCATGTTGTCAGATCCCAGTCCCTAGGGCCAGTGGAGAGGGGCAGCGAGAAGCAGGGTAGCATGGGGCAGGCAGAGTCCCCAAGCCCGCTGGATGCCCGGCTGTTGCCTTCATTGGCATTCATGCTGTGATACCCGGCAGCAGCCACTGCTAATCAGACCTGGAATTATCTCTGCTTTAAATGCAGCTGATTAGCATTTTCTGGCAGAAGGAACATGATGTGTTGGAAGSAGGGAACAGGTACAGCCTCAGGCTCTCAGGAGCTGCCCCCAAAATACAGTCCTGGCAGGAGAGCAATGGTGTACAGGRTGCTAGGACCATGCTGAACCATGGACCAGGTCTGAGTATCTCCCTGCTGGAAATATGCCCCCCATGCGCCTTGCGGTGGCAGCTGGTGCTGGGCGAAGGCAACACGTCCATTCCCTGCCCACAGACTGGGGCAAGCCTCTGGGCCAGACCAGATCATGGTCCTAGTACCACACAAGGGGGACAGCCCCTTGGGCTCATCCATCCCCAGGACAGGGGGTCCGGCACCGCAAGCTCCCGGTTCCTCCTCTGCACCCCTCAGAGTCAGGTGCCCTGCATCCAGGAGCGGGCCCTRCTGGCAGAGGGACAGCGAGGGCCAGGATAGGAGGGAAGGGGAGGGGGCTGTGCATGATGACAGCAGAGCGAGCGTGCCCCGCAGTCCCCCCGGCGCATCCCGGCACCACGCACATGGCTCTGGCACCRCGCATGCTGCTCACGTCGGCGCCACTGCAGCTTGCGCAGCGGTTACTTGCGTTCATTGACTGCCAGTAACCTGCTTCAGCAGAGCGAGGTGGCCCGGCCGGATCCTGGGGGCTGCAGCCAAAGGCACCAGGAGCTCCCCGCCAGCTCCTCYGCCTGCACCTGGCCTGGGGGAAAGKCCCTCCCACTGCCACCCCAGGATCCCAGCACCCCTCGGCATGCTCCTCTCCGGTCCAGCTGCCCGAGCCTTTCCCCCTCCCACCCTGCAGGGCACTGGCCTACTGGCAAGCAGCTGGTCCCCAGGACTCCTGGGTGCTACAGCACACTCTGGCCTGGGCAACCCATGGTTGTACCATGGSTCCTCCTGGGATGCTTCCTCAGCATCCCAGACAAACAGGAAGACCTCATCCTGCGGGATGCCGGGGCTGGTCCCACTGTCTTTCAGTGCCTCAGTTTCCCTAGCTGCAAAGCCTCACTGGGGACAGGGTCAGAGGCATCCTCCGGCGCTCCTGGCTGGCAGGGCACCCCACTGAGCAGCCCTGCACCCTCGGTCTGCTCACCCCAGGCCCCCGCTCATTCCTGCCTGCCTTTAGCTTCTGTAGATCAGCTCCCCCTCTATCTCATGGGGCTGCCTGATTGGCATCCCATTAACTGAGGGAGCTAATTAAAGCAGACTACCACCCACCAGCCACCATCTGCCTCCCCTCTCCCCTCCCTGAGCTCTCGGCCAGAGGTGCACACAGGAAAGGGGACCATGGCCTCAGCTGCACAGGGAGCCACTGCAGAGGAAATCTCCTGCAAACCACACATACTCTCCTTGCCAGGCTCTGCACTGGGTCACCCCTTGGGGTCTCCTGCTGTCAGCACGTCGCACAAAGCTATCATACCCCAAACAATAGTGCTGGGGAAACTAATCCATCCTGGMTGCCCCTGAACTAGGAAATCTGCCCCATCTCCCCCAGGCAGCCCTGGCCAGAGGCTTCCCTGGAATGCGATCTGCTTTCCTCCGGCATAGCACAGCAGAGGCACGCAGCAACTGCTGTGGGACACGAGCCTGCCCTCCACCCATGGGCGCCCAGCAAGGACAGCCAGCCACAGCACGGCTGCAAACAGCACCTGGCACTCAGGCAGACCACGGGGCCAGACAGCCCGGCCACCCAGCCAGCCCCCACTGCCGCAGGGGACAGCAGGGYGAGCGCAGGGCGAGCAGCTCCAGCATCTCCCGCTGTGGCTCCYCGTGTGCAGCCCCGCTGCCACACACCGAGGCAAGCTCCTGCCAGCAGGCAGAGAGCTGAGGCACTCTGTGCTTGCAGATGCTGGGGCTGCCTGGAGCAGGGATTGGCAGAGAAGCGATTAATCCAGCACAGAGGGAGATGCTGGGGACCTGGGTGAGATCAAGGCATACAGAACAGGAGAGGGGTGCAATAGCCCTGCAGGTCCCTTCCCCAGCTGGCAGCTCCTACCTCTCTTCCTCCACCAGGAGCCTTCACGGACAGAGTAGGACAGGTCAATGAACTCAATGTTGACGGCCGAGCGCTTCGGGAGGTGAGAAAACCTCTGGGCCTCTGTGATGTGGTTCTCCACCTTCTTCAAGTGGGTGGTGAGGAGTGGGGCATCTGGGGGGCTGGCATGGCACACCGTGTCCTCCAGGGCAATGGAGACACACGCGGGATCCATACCCTTCTCTGCCATCCTGCTGCTCTGTAGGAAACGCACAGGGATCGACTCACAGTGGGCCCCTCTCTCAGGGCCAGGGATGCAGGGGCCAGGGACCAGCCCACAGCAAGTCCTCCYGCACCCCTTCCTGCTGGCTCCAGGCCTCACTGCCCCTCTCTGCCCCGTGATACGCTGCCCAGCTGTGGTCTGGCACCCACAGCTGGATGGAAGGATAGACCTGGCCAGGACAGCCGAGCCAGCACCAAGGGGCTCACRGCAAGGAGCAGCTGACCAGCTCCACAGTCAATAATTCATGTACCTCCTGCAGCTGGGTCCAGCTCTGGCAGCAGAGCTGGCAGGCTGTTCAGCTCCCCCAGCCCCACTGCTGCTGGGCTCCCTGCCCCRCTCCTGTCCACCATAGTGGGCACAGGATGGGAGGTGGGAAAGCTGATGTTCTGCCCTCAATGGGGGACACCCAGCTGTGCCTGGATGTCCCTAAGGRCTCACCAGGAATTACCCCTGCCTGGCCTGGCCAGGGCTCAGGGGACTTAGGTACGGGATGCCAAGCAAGCAGACTGTTCCACCCAGTTCTTTAGACAAACCATGCCGTGCCTCACCCAGGCTCCTGGGGCAGAGCAGTCCTGGCTAGATTAGACCCCCAGCTGGTGCCCAGGATCCCCGTGGGCTTGCTGGGACAGACTTAATATAACAGGGAGGGGACCCTGCTAGAATCAGTCCTTCTCTGCCTCCCTTGGCTCATTTCACCTTCCTAGCTCTTACCAGCACAGCCTCAGAGACCAGGCCAGTACTTAACTGGGACCATTGCAGRTGTTGATACACACACCTGCCCAAACACTCTCCTGTGTCTTCTGCCTGCAGTCCTCCCCACAGCCRGCTGCAGCACGGCCAAGCTCCCCGCATCCCCGCTTGGCTTGAGGACCCTCCGCGGTGCTGGGGGGGGATATTGAGCCAAGCAGGGTGGGGAGCACGCTAACCCCAAGTCCCACTGCAGCACCACAGACTGGGAGAGGGCTGGGGATCCCCATGGCACCAGCAAAAGGATCCTGAGCTGTGCTTGGGCAGGCTGGGCCCAGCACCCATCTTGCCTCCAAGGCTAGGGTCCTAATGCTTCACTAACCTACATTTTGCTGATGCGCAGGCTGCAGGCAGCTCCTTGCTACAGCTGCAATGCACACACGCAATCCCCTGAAAGGGGAAGCCGGCTTTGCGAGGAGCTGCGCCGAGATCGTCCCAGCCCTCTCCCCGTTGCAGACAGATCCCTTTCAGGGCTGGAAGAAAGGCAGCCCCAGCCCTGGGGAAAAAGAGGTGGGAACGAGGGCTGCAGGATCCCAGCACTCAGATCCCCCTCTCAGCAGCCACCAGGGCTGGGACATGCTTGGCACAGCGGCTCCGCCGCGGCAGGCAGCCCCAGGGTGCGGGCCAGCGGGAACGGGGGGCTCGGGGGGGATCCAGGCACAAAGCGCCCTCGGGCTCACCTTGCCTCCTTCGGCTGGGCGTTACAAGGAGCGCTAAATCCCGCAAGCCGCTCTCCGCGGCTTAGCCCATCCCCGAGGCGAGGGGTGGGGAAGGATGTTCTTCCCTTACCCCGGCTCCCCGCCAGCCCCCCACCGCCCCCGCAGCCCGCCCGGCCCCCGCCCCGGGCAGGGGAGGGGGCTCCTCCGGGGAAGGGGCACCCGCAGGCTCACCTGGCAGGTTGCGGGCGCGGCAGCTCCTCTCCCCGCCGGCAGCGGCTGTGCCCCGCCGCCGCTCTGCGCCCAGCGCCCGGCCGTGCCTCCGCCGCAGCGCCCTCCGCCTCTCCCTCCTCCGCAGACAAAGGGGCGATGCCCGCGGCTCGGGCTGGGGGACGGCGCCGGGCGCCCCGGCCGGGCAGGGAGCGGCTCGGCGGCAGCCGGCCGGTCCTCAGCGCCGGGACCCGGCCTGGGCGCTGCCCCCGCGGGTCCCCAGCCGGGGTCTCCTCGCCATCCCTCCGCCGGGCTGGCCTGGGCTGGGCAGCGGGCTGGGCTGGGCTAGGCGGGCAGGGCGGCTCTCCGCCCCCAGCCCAGCAGTGGCTAGCAGCCCCCCGGGCCCAGCTGCCCGGCGGTGCCCCTCTCCGCCAGCTTTGTCCCTCCTGCTGCTGCCTGTCGGGGCGGCAGGTTGGGCTGCCCAGGCAGGCAGCACTGCCAGGCAGCGAAAAATCCTCTTAAAGGGACCGGCCCTATTTCCTCTCCCCGCAAGCCAGAAGGCCCCGAGCATCCCCAGCGCGCAAGCCTGAGATTTGTCAGCCCTGTCTCCACAGCCCCCCAGCACCCCTCCCCGCTGCCTGCTGCTGTTCACATATGGGGCAGAGCCCACCGCAGCTCCCTCCGTTGACACCTSAGCCCCAAACCCCACGGGCCCATCACCCCCTTAGTGTGCTCCTGCCCGGGGTGCTCCAGGGCCCCGCTCAGCCCTGCACTGACCCGGGACAGGGGCCACACGTCCGCGCAGCCACCCCAATGGGGGCACRAGCTGGGTGAAACTTGGGCTGCAACATAGAGGACTGCCTGGGAAGCCCACAGYAGGCATCAAGAGCCAGGCTGGTGGGGTTACAGCTGGCTGCAAAGGGCCTTRATAGGAAGGTGCCCCCCCCAAGGGCTTTGCCCCCAGCACACACTCCTCTCCGCAGCTCATCATAGGGGACCTGCCAGCCCTGTGCACCTCCACCCTCTGCAGCGCCACGCCTGGCTCCATCCTCGCTGTTACTCACACCTCTCACCCACCACAGCACTTAAACATGAAAGACATATGGAAATGAGTGGCACTAACAAGACTATTAATTAAAAAAACATCTGTTGAGCCAAGGAAAGCTTTCCCCTCCCACAGCCAGCCTTGGRCTGGGACAGAGCTTAGGGCAGCAATTTTGCTCCTTGGCGGAGCAGGATACAGCCAGAGGAGAGAGACTGTGGGGCAGGGCAGCCCACAGGCTGGGCAGGGGGAGGGCACAAGGAGGTGACCATGGAGCCAAGCTCCATATGGAGGTCTTAAGTCATCTCCTCATGGAGCAAAAGGCATGCCGGACCCCATCCAGTCTGCTCTGCGTTCAGCATGCTGACTCCCATCCCCAGGGCACTCACCGTTAGCAGGTCTCAGCCCAGGCCCCCTCTGCGCAGCACAAAACAGCCCTGCTTCCCTGCAGTTGAGCACAAGCAGGGTCTGCGAGTAAACCCCGTTGATGCTAAAGCCCCTTCCTTCTCAACTACTCGAGGCTGGGTCGGGAGCTCCTGAGACCAAGCTGGTGGCCATACAGCAACCAGCAGCTGCTGCAGCATCCTGATGTGGAGTTGTTTCAAGGTGGAAGGCCAGCAGGGATGGGAGTCCAGTGCCCAGAAAGGCTTGGTGGCCAGTGCCATGGGCACATTCAGCATCCATCTGGTCCCCAGCTAGGACCTTCCTACAGTGGCCTTGACAATAGCTGCGTCCCTATGGTGGCTCACATGTCCAGGAAAGTATCAGTGGCAGAGAAAGCCTGTCCTCGCTCTGCCATGTATGTACAGGGCTCCGGGGACAGAGCAGGCATCAGAATCTCTTTGCACGACTGGAAAACCTGTGTGATTTCCTGTAAACATATTTTTAATTACCCATGGTGGTGCTGCTGGTCCTCCAGCTCCCCTGGCAATCCCACCACACGTGCTCCAGACCATGTTCTCCTTCCCTGGGGGAATAAAAATTCTGGCTTTTCCATTGCTGCTTCACAGGGAGCCAGGGCAGTCCCCAGGGAACAAGGCTGTTCCCGGTTGGAGCTGGGTACCAGCATCAGCATGAATGCAACCCACTGAGCATTGCCCCAGTGAGAAGTGAAGGGCCAGTGGGGAGAGCAAAGAGTTTAGGGAAGGAASCCTGGTCAGAAACCCACTCCCGAGAACAGAGGTGGCATAGTACAGGGTTACGGCAGTGCCCACGATGGCTGCTCCTGCCAAGGGCCACATTAGTAGCAGCTGTGCACAGGCTAACAGGCCCCATGGTAGGCAGTGAGAGTCCACAGCCTTAAGTGCCTGGAAGGAGTCATTGTGGGCCCACAGCCTCCRTCTTTTACTCCAGCTACAGGACCAGAGAGGGCCTTGCTGTACTCAGGATACCCGCCTTATATCTCCTTACCCATCTTGTCTGCAGGGCATTGGCTACCATGTCTCTTTGTGGCCCCAAGCTGCTGGGAGAGAAGTCCCTGGGGAAAGAGACTCTCAGGGCAAGACTGTAGACCCCTGGAAGGAGCATGCCCTGCAGCCAGTGTGGGGACCAGGCCATGGCAAAGACTTTGCACCTGGAAGTTGAGACCTTCCCACACACAGTTAGCTGTCCTGGCCCCGGTGCTCCCAGGGAGGCTGTAGGGCAGTTTGTCCCCCTGTAACACTTAATTCCTCAGCAATGGGTGGTGCAACCCTGGCCAGGCTGCTTTGGCCTGCAAGCTCTGCCTGTGGCATGGTCCCACACTCCAGCTCTGCCTGACGGCTGCAGTAAGCACAGAAGGCGGATCTACCTCTCAGCCCAGGGCCTGGCCCACGTGCAGGAAATACCTGGAAGGGAGGAATCACARCCTGCAGCACAGATGGGATAGATACTTCTGCAACAGGCACAGGCACACATGCTACCTCCCCCCTAAAAGGGGATATGAGCCTCCACTAGGAAGCACAGCTGGGCAAACGGAGGCCAAGACACCAACATCCCCAAGCCCAGCTGCAGCAAACACATGCAGCTCCCCAGCGCCTGCTGCTCACAGAGCATCCCCTGCCGCTGGAGAGTCRCGGGATGCAGCCAGGCAGGAAGGCAACTCTGCGAGAGAGTGAGTCCAGAATGTCTTCTCTCCTCTCAGATGACAGCCTTGGGACGGACGGAGCTTATGGAAGGAGCGCAGCGATGGAGACATGTGGTAAAGGGAAGCAGACATCCAGGGTGGAAGCCTCCCTTGGCGTGGGGCCAGCRGCCACAGCCCTGGATGGCCCAGCTCTACCCAGAGGAAGCTGTAAGTAGAGCAAGAGCAACAGATTTTGAGCTGTTTGGCAGCCCCCAGCACTCAGTGCCAACCCTTCCCACGAAACAGTGAGACATGCCCTTACCAGTAGTGAACAGCTGCTACTGGAACTCACCGCACGGGACGTGGCAGTCACACTCGCAGACGTCGCAGCGCAGGAACCAGCGGGCCCAGCCTGAGTGCTTGGTGACACAGGCTGAGATCTTGATGCAGCCACGGTTGAGGAAGGCTCCCAGGTGGGCCTGGGTGCTGCAGGATGAGGAGCACCTCCCGGTAATGTCCCGCTCGCTGATCTCAATCCGACCTCGCAGGCAGATCCCTGCAAGAGCAGGGCCAGAGCGTATCACAGGGTGCCCACCGGCCCTACAGCCCTCCTGCAGCAGGCTGGGAGAAAAGAGGGATCGGAGACATGCCTGCAGCCCTCCCACCTGCTCCCCACAGAGGCAGGGTGCTTGGGGGTCACCAGGCGGTACTCACGGAGGCAGGTGGGCTTGGGGGTCCAGCGGCCGTCGGACTGGCAGGCGCTGGCTGGGTCCCCCAGCAGCAGGAACCCAGGCCGGCAGCTGTACCGCACCACCGAGCCAACCCACCAGTCGTTGCCATACACCACCGAGTTGAAGTCCGCTTCGGGTCGTCCGCAGTTTACTGGGGACAGGGAGGTTCCCATGGGCAGCACGGGGCTAGCGCCCTGTGCAGCCTACTCGGCAGATCGGCAGCCCAAGGAGATGCACCCGGACAAGGTTGCGTGTCCTGGGCGAGGACCAGGGTGCTGGGTGCCCCAGGCTGCGTCCCCTTGTGGCCCGAGGACTTGGCTGCTGGAGAAACTCCACAGACACGCGCATGGCACAAAACTTGCCCTTCCCAGGCTGGCTGAGCCAAGCCCTGCAGCCATCCCCAAGGCGCCCCCCCACCCCGTCTCCCCCCTCTGGCTGTACCTCTGCAGAAGGACTTGTAGCCCAGCCAGCAGCAGCTGCCATTCCCGCACTGGCTCCTCTTCAGCTCCTTGTGCTTCCCCTTGCAGCCCCCCAGGCAGATGGGCGCTGTGCCAGACCAGTAAGTATCCAGGTCTCCTGGTGCCGCAGGGAGCAAGGCAGAGCAGGGCTGGGGCAGGGGACCGAGGACCATCCTTCCCGCCAGCTCCCCAGCCCTCAGAGACCTGCAGGGAGGTGGTACAAGCCCAGCGAGGGGCTCGTACCCTCATCCCACCCCCCAACCCCTGCTGTGGTGAGGAGTGCATCCACTTGTGGTCCCCAGYTCTTCTGCAAGCCAGCTCCCGATTCCCCTGTGCCAAGCCTCAGCACAGGGACGTGACAAAGGTCTTGCTCCCTGCTGGGGAAGACCTGTCCAGCCGGGTGCCAGCAGCTCTGGGGAACCCTGTAAGCCCCTCTTCCCCCAAACACCCTGTTACCTTCTGGGTCCTCGCAGGAGACCAGCGTGGCCAGCACGGCGAGGAAGAGGAGGCCCAGTCCCATAGYGCACATTCTCTGCCCTCCTCCCCTTGCCCCTCAAATCAAAGGCCCTCTCTCTGCTTGCCCAGGAGAAAGTGAACTTGGTTTCCATACACACAGGACAGGGCATGCTGTAGGACATGGGGGAAGGGAGGAGACATTCCCTTTAATGCCAATCCTCCCCCCATCAGATAATCTCTGGCAGATTACCTTCCCTGGACCCAGTGTTTAAAGGGACAACTCCTCCTAGCCACCACAGCCTCGCCTCTGCTCCCAACACTTAGCACTTACATAGTGCAGGAGCACTGTGGTTCAAGATAATGCAGGTGCAGCTGTGGCTTTGGCAGCAGAGCCCCAAGGCCTGCGCGTYGGAAAGAGGGCCAAGCTAGAAGTGCTGCGAATGAAAACCTGGCAGGAGGCCCTTCTCTTGAAGGTATCCTCAGCCCAGCTCTGCCAAGTACCAGGGAGCAAGGGCCAGGCAGGGGTTGGGAAGGCTGGGCAAGGCCTGGCCACATCGCATGCTGGTAGCCCAGGGATGCTCTCCGCAGAGCTAGCAGCAYCCTCCTGCAGTGCATGCTGTCAGGGCCACTGGGACAGCCAGCTGCCTCCCACCCTGCCTCACCCTGAGCACAAGGTGCTCAGCGCATSGCCCCAGTTGCGTTTCACTGGCCCACGGGAGGCACTCTGCATGCACGCCCCTGGAGAGAGCAGTATTGGGGTGGAGGTGTGCACATCGCCCTTCACACATGGATCCAGCCCCAGGAAACCTTCTCACACAGCTTGCAGCGGGCAGCTCTGCTCACTTCATCCCTGCTCCTCAGCCAGCCCGTGTATGGCAACTGCAGAGCGTGCTGCCCCTCACCCAGGGCGCAGGCCTAAGGGGCTGCTCTCATCACCCCATCCCAAGGGCACAGCCACAAATCACACCCACAGTGTTTGTAATTAGAAAGTGAGCAGATGGCCAAGGGTTTAGCATAAAGTGATTTCCCTCCATTAACCTGGAATTCCAACAGCTTTTGCTGAACTGCTTGAGAAAGGAAGCGAGGGGAAAAAAATCAGCACCCAGCCCAGGAGATCAGCAGGGCACCTCCCTACCTCCGTCAGGGCACATCACACAGGGCGGTGAGGGCCCAAGTGTCATTCCAGGGACACCAGCTTCACACTGTCCTCATCCAAATCACTCGACAAAGGGCAAGCTGGCTCTGCTCACAAGCCCAGGCTACTCTCTATATTCAAAAAATGACATTGCAGGCAGCTGACATTCACACCCCGAGGAGGTGGCAAAAATCAAACCCACATCAGGACAGCAGGGAACAAGAGTGCCAGAGCTAAACCTGGCCTTCCAGTGCCACCTCTGAGGACATGGAACAACACACTCTCCAAGGCAGTTGMCAGCTGCACCAAGCCGCAGCACACAGGACATGTCAAGAGATCCTGGCAGCTCTTCAGTGCCCACGTCCCACACTGCAGGCTCTAGGCAACTCAGTCTCACCCTCTCACAACAKGCCACAGCTGGCAGGGATGGGGCTGAAACAGACACCAGACACTAGTTGGCCTGGCAGTCTGACTTTTATTTGTCTTGCCAAAGCACACTTTGCCCAACCAGGAGCCCAAACCCCAATGTGGGGAGGAAACCCAGGGAAGGACAAAAGCAGTAAGAAGCTCCCAATCCCCCAGTGCTGCAGGGTGGCAGTAGCCTGCAAGGGACAGCACCTCCAGCCTCTCCTCCCAGAGATCAGTGCAGTGTAATGGGATCAGTGGTGTAACCACCACCAACAGCACCAGCTGAATGACCTAGGAAAGATGATGTGCAGGGAAGTGCTGATGAAGGCAGAAATAGAGCATGCCATCCCTTCGAGAACAAAGTATGGATGGGGGAGAATAGGCCTGCTAAGGGCCACGCATCTCCCCAGGGAAGAGGCTCCAGCCGCAGTGTCTGCTCAGCATGCCATCCTGCCTGGGGAGATCCTAGCTGAGGACCAGGCTCAGCAAGGGCTCACAACTTAGCTGCACAGCAGCAGGGGCCAGATCACCAGTGAGTGACCAAGAGGGGAAGCCAAACCTCCTGGAAGGCTGGGAGAGGCTTGCTAGTCCCYAATCCCCAAAAGGAGGAGACAGACAGCTCTTTCCAGCTCAGATCACTTGACCCACAACTGAGAGACACCTGTCCTTCCCCTCTCCCCATGCTGACCAGAACCGGCAGCCAGTGAGGCTAGGGCAGCAGAGGGGGAAGTTAGCCAGCTACAGGTAGGTGAAGACAAGTTCAGCCCTCTCCCCCAAGCACTTCCCAACCTCCCCCACCGGCACATCCCATGGAGGCCCAAGTTTTCCACATGCAGAGGCAGGTGAGCACCTCACACAATCTGGATGCCCAGCTCCTCAGCCGTCTTCTGCAGACGGTCCATGACATTCTCCTCCAGCTCCATAGCAAGCCCACCAGGTGCTGCCACCTGCTCCTCTGAGGATGTGCTGGCCATGACATAATACACAGTCTCACTCTCCCCATGCTCATTGGTCCGGTTCACCACACGGATGATGGGGCTGGCCAGGGTGCCAGGTTCTTGCTCCGATGACAGCGCTGCTCCTGGGAAGGCACTCGGCCGTGCTGGCTCAGGTTTGTCAGCAGAGCAAGCTGCCGGGCGCAGCGGGGCCGCCTGCAGCTCAGCGATACTGTTCTCCACCGGGAGAGCCTCTGCTGGGCCCTCCAGAATGATGCCCTGCAGGTTGCCCTCACCCTCAGACAGCACCACACACTCAGCTGAGCCATCCAGTGCCTCCCCCCGCTTCTCTCTGTCCTTCAGTAGCTGCTCCGTCAGCTCCACGCTCTCGTAACGCACCAGCTGCAGCCTCATGTAGCCATCCTCATGTTCCTTGTACCTGAGCAGAGATAGGCAGGGGTGATGGAGCCAGTCACACTACAGCCCCTTCCCAAGAGACAGGCAGCATCCTGAAGTAGCAGCCAAGGAAGGGGTACTATATTCTAGGTTCCAATGCCCAGTGCTACACAGATGATACCGGGCAAGTAAGATAAAAAGCCTTCAGCCCCTACTCCTAAAAGCACATCCATGTGGCAGCTTCTGAGCTTTCTGCCAGGCCTCTATCATCTCCCAAACCCATCTCCTTCCACCACTCTGTTTCACTTGGAGCATTTGAAGTCCATCCTCTTCCCCTCCCAGCTTTTAGGCTCTGGAGTTTCCTAGAGAGGATGCAGCAGAGACATCTGTCAAGAGATTGATCTGCAGCAGTTCTCTCTAGAGTGGGACACCTGGACCTGGGCCCTGCCAAGCTCAGAAGCGTCACACCAGATGCAGCTGTGATGGCACCACTGCTGCCCATGCCCCTAATCTCTGACCCACTCTTGGAGCTGCCCAGCACTGCTCTGTCGCTGTGCCAGATCCCACCAAATGCTTGCTGTGCAGTGCCTCCCAGCCACTGGGAAATGGGTCTTGAGCACATTACAGGCAACCATCAGAGCCCAAGCACTGCCAGGTCTCTGCTCCAGCAAGACGCAGGATGCAGCTCCAGCTATCTCTTGCACTAGAGAGGAGGTAGTGAGGAGCTAAGAATGGGCAGTACCTGAAGCGAGGATGCCCCGAGGGCCATTTGAACTGGTGTTTCTTCCTGAGGTGGACAGTGAGGTTGTTTCCACGKGTGAAGCACTTGTCACAGACATGGCACTTGTACCGGGGCTCTGAGTCACCCTGARGGGCAGAGAGAGGGATGTGAATACTCCATGAGCCTGATCAGAGGGCCTGGTACCCACGCATATGCACGGAMGGAGGAATCAGGTTCTCTGAGAAGACTGACATGACCTATCATTGCAGCAGTAAGAGAGGAATGCAACCTGACCTCACATTCCTACAGCCCTGGACAGCCTGRGGCACTTCATGTGACTTTAGCTTTTTCCCCTCACGCTTCTGTACAGCATGTTGCACTTAGCGGTTCTCAGCCTCATTGGGAGAGACTACACAGCAGAATAGCCCTCTGCTCCCTTCCCACCTCATGGACTTTCCGGTAGTGCAGTTTGATGGAGCAGAGGGAACGTGCAGTGAAGCTGCAAGCCTCAAACTCGCAGCGATAGGCTGGCTCTTTGCTGTGCGTGTCCAGATGTTTCCTCAAGTCAATGAGATTCTTGCAGCTAAAAGGAAATGATAAGGGAACAAAGCTAAACACTGTGTAGCGCACACACGTGCCTCTGGGTGCTTCTCCGTTACCAGTCTGGGAAGACGGAAAGCCCTGGTCCTCACCTGTAGTCACAGTAGTCACATTTGAACGGYCGCTCCTCGCTGTGCCGAAAACGAATGTGATTGCGCAGGGAGGAGGGCAGCGGGCAGGTCATGTCACACAGAGGGCACTTGTAATGGTTCACTGTGCGAAAGAATGGGTGAAAAACATTACCAGAAAGTAGGGCAAAGCACACACTCTTCAGAGTCTCAGCTGGGAGAAGGGGCCTTTACTCACCATGGTTCCTTATATGGTCACGGAGCAGCCTCTCTGTGGCAAACCTCTTGGAGCAGTGAGAACACTGAAACCTCTGCTCTGCAGCATCAGGGCCAAGGAGAAAGGGGAGTGGGTGGTGAGAAAAGAGATCAAAGCAGAGAGAACAGCATAAAGAGCAGCAAGTGAGAAAAAGAGGCAGTTACGGTGGAGCTGGGAACCCTTCTCTCCAGGCATGAGATAGCAGATGCTGACTACAAAGCCAAACAAAAAAAACTCCACTTGAAAGACCAACCTGCCTCCCCTCCTTGTGCAGGAACTGGGGAGCAACCATCACATACACACATCACCAGCACAGCACAAGGGAACTCAACAAGCAAACCCCAGTACTACTGCAAGCGCCCAGCTGCTGCCTTTGACTTCAGTCCTGGGTCCCTACAGGAGGAACAGCACTGGCTGCAGCAGTGTGAACCCTTGTTAGCCTCCAGCCCTCCTGCTTCTGCAAGAAGACACTTCTCAGAGATTCATCAGTGTCTTAGTTCCCAGTCATCAGAGAAGCCAGGCTGTTTCCAAGCATACCCGTGCCCTTTACTCGGAGAGAACAGGCARCTCTAGCAAACCAAATGGCCCAGCCAAAGGACTGCGCACAACCCACTCCTGCCCTGCCCACAGGAGCTTACGGTCCAGCGCAGTCTGACGGCGGATATGGTCAAAGAACTTGGTGTTGTTGGCGAACATCCCCCCACAGGTAGGACAGGCCACCACCTTCTCCTGCGTGTGGCTGCGCAAGTGCTCCCGCAGTTTGCAGCGCCCCTTGAAAGTGCAATCGCAGTCTAAACAGAAACAACAGAATGCCATTAAGATCCTTCACGCATGGGCCATGATCCACAACCCAACGGAATGGCAGGCTTCTTACTTCTGTTTGGACTAGCAAGGATCAACTCCCTGCTCCAAAAAGCCCACAGAGCAAGGTCACAGCAGGATGAGATCACTAGCGTACAAGTGGCATGGCTCCCCCCCAGCAAACAGCTAAGGCAATTATAGAAACAAAGGAGAGAGAAATTATTGAAAAAAATTAAAGTGGAGCCTTTTCTTCTAGGTACTAATTAAATATAAATGAAAAGTTCAATATTAAGCACTCAGCTAGATCCCCTGAAGGAAATTCTACAGGAGTATTTCACCGTTAGGACCATGCACACATATTTTTGAAGTTCAAGAGGCTCTCTGAAACCCTGCCAAGGAGTGCTTCTGTACAATGTTTGGAATCCAGCCCTGTGCAAAGCTCTCTAGAGAGGCCTTGCATGCACCCACTAACCTTTCCAGCCACAGARGACCACGTGGTTCTCCTTCCCTGCTGTCTTGTACTCCGAACAGAAGCTGTGATCCTCCACGTGCCGATAGAACCACTCGGGATTATCAAATGATCTCTGTTGGGGAGCAGGGACAGACAAAACAGGGTGAAAAGATCAGCACAAGCTGGCCTCAGCCAGAGCGCAACAGATGCTTTCACACAAACACAGCCAAGAGGCAGGCATGCAGGTGAGCTGCAGGACAAAAGCAGCTCTCCTTCCCTTGGCCACCACGTCACAGATAACACATAGGAAAGCCAAACTGGGTCCCCTGTTCCCACCTCACAGTACTCCCACAGACACAGAAAGTTCTCCTGGATCTCAGGGATGATATTGCGGCTCTGGAAGTCCAGCTGGCAATGGCTCACATCTGACTGGCTCTGCAGGGCCCGTAGCCCCCACTGCTTCAGCTTGGTGTGATAGCAATGGAAATAGACGTGGCGAATGAGGTCAGCTGAGCTCTCTGGGGAACAGAAACCGCATTCCTGCCACAAACACGTATATTCCTCTGCAACACAAACAGCAGATACACAAGCCATAATGGTTTGATGGAAACTCTCCAAGTAAAGCTCAGGTTTCCGCAGACAGAGAAACACCACAGCTTTTTTCATGTGATTCCAGTCCTGCAACAGGCAGCACCGCTCTCCTCAGGGAGAGGAAAATTCCCTCACAATGAAATATCTCAGAGAAGAGGGAGGGCTCACGAGCCGCAGCGGTCGAGGCTGCCAGTTCCTTACCGAGAGGGTCCATCTCGTCCCGGTGCTCCCCAGGAAGGTGCTGCTGCAGGTGCTGGGCCACGTGCTCACAAAACTCCTCCATCTTTGAAGCCACGTAGGTGCACGCCTCCCACTCGCACTGCAGCACCAAGGCCTCCTTGCCACCGGCCTTGACGGGCGGCATGGCCGGGGCCACCGGCCCTGAAGGGCAGGGCGGAGACGCCGAGGGCTCCCCTCACCGTCGCGGTCACCCACTGCCCGAAACCGGCCCGGGCGCTGTCCGGCAGGCCTCGGCGAGGGCAGGGGCGGCCCTGCGCTCCCGCAGCAGCGGCCGGGGCCGAGCTACCGAGGCGGGCCGCTGGGCCCAACGGCACCGAACCGGCGAGCGGGGCAGGGGGCAGCCCCGGGGCACCAGACAGAGGGGGGCGCGGGAAACCACCCCACTCACCCTCCGCCCGTCCCTGTCCCGCCAGGGGGGCGCCGGAACCCAACGGACCGCGCCCGCCCGCCCAATAGCAGCCGSCCTCACCGGGCCGCCGACCAATCCCCGCGCAGGAGCCGGCTGCGCGCGTGCAGCGGCCGAGCAGGCCCGCCAGGAAACGGCGCCGRTTCACAAAGGTTCCCAGGCCGCTTGGGGCTAACCCGGAGCGACACCCTTTCAGACACCCGCGGGACTAGCTCGCGTTTGGTTTTGGGAAACCCGTATCGCGGGAGCCGGGACCGCTTTTGTTATTAGATTTTGTACAGGACCTGGCTTTGCAGTGGTGGAGCGTGAAGACCAGCACAGGCTTTGCTACTGCCACATACATTGATTTCTAGTGCCTCCAGAATTGTTCCTCACGTAAACAAGAGAGTCCTCGCAGCGTGAAGACTGCAGTCAAAATCCACGCAGCTGGGCGTCCCGGCCAAGCAAGCACCAAATATAAAACCCATCAGCATTGCGGCTCCTGCTGTAAGATAATGCAACATATTCTCTTTACTCAGTAAYGAGAAGATGGATTGAAATGAGTTTGAATTAAACAAATATACATTGACTACTACATCTGCTGTTCCAGGCTTTTATAACACAAAACGGAGACACAGTTCTCAGAAAGTTTGCTTTGGCACAGGTAAATACCATGCTAAAACCAAATGGGATTGTATAAAATGTGCCACAAAGTATGCCTTGCCAATATACAATTGCTTCTGTAACTCCTATCATACACACTGGCTCTCTCCTCTGACATGAATGGAAAGTACATGCCCAAATTCAGAAAATTATACAATCTGGGTCTGATGCTTTTTCAAATGAAAATGTAAAGCAAGCAACGGATCTCATCTAAAAGAAGGCTGGCTGAGTTTTTATTTTATCTCTGTTTAATTGTTTTCTGCAGGATCTGTTGTTTTCAATRTAATTATTTTGTAATCAGTACAGAAAACACCTGGACTGACTAGACATTGCAAAGCTATTAGCTTGAATGGGGTTGGGATTTAACTTGTATATCCTAACCAAAGTATATAAATATCCGGCACAGGAGACAAAACTATCTGGGAAGCCTGCCAGGAGGCAGGTGGCAAATTAAGCCTATTGCTGACAAAGAAAAGACAGCCCTCTTCTGTTGCRACTTTACATCTGCCCTGTCCTGCCTGGTGCTTCCTGCCCATTCTMTTACCCGTCAGCCAAATCCAAGTCACCTGTGGGTACCAGGAGGGGGTGGCCAGGAATGGATGGGCCAAAATAAGACTTGTCTTACATAAGAGGGCATATATATTTGGCGAAAGACTCTGTATACAGGAGCTGGRGTCTTCCATGACCTTGATTGTGTGATGTCTTCTTGGTCCTGAGCTCCGTGTCTGAGCAGGCAGAATACCTGAGTTGTTCTGCAAGTTAAGAATATGGGGAATTATTCAGGATGTTATTTCAGCTCTGCCTTCCCACTTGCCTCGATGGCCTGAGCAGATGCAGCCTTTGCCAGCTGCTGCTCTTTGTATTTTATTTTTCTTCTGAAGGAAAAGAATAATTACACTTAAAAAAACAGTAGTCTTCCCCCAGGAAGGCAGTTCACATGACAGGCCAAATTCACCTCCGGGCCAATGCTGGGGAAAGCACATGGAATTACAAAGAGGAACGGATCTTACCTAATAGACCCACAAGCTGGCAGCAGACTCCATAAGAGGAGAAATATTTAATTATGAGGAATGTATTGGCGCCAGTCTTGTCCTGCTCATGTAAGATGAGCACAGCAATACTGTGCACCAGCCCACTCCGCTTGTACACAAAACGCTCCAGAGATCATCTGCCTCACCACAGCCTGTCCTCACTGTATTGATAGGTTGTGCTAGCCATGTTGCAGGGAAAATGGCTCTCTTGCAGCAAACGAGGATATGTTTCAGAACTAGGATATAAGCTATGGTGCTTAAAGAAGAATTTAAAGGCTTAACTCTGCTTCTTGGTTCAGATATTGCAGAAACAGACTTGCTACCATTTGGAGGCTGGGAACAGAGGAATGGCTATCRGAGGCCTGGCCAAAGGTCCCTTTAATCTGGGTCCAGCAGCAGTGTAAGAACAGGTCCYTTCCTGGCTGCTGCTTCCCCTTCTGGCACCTCACTGGAAACTAACCTCAGACCTTCCAGAAAGGGGACCCCTTGCTTGATAACAGAAAGCCAAACCCTGACCTCCCCCCCAGAAGCATATAGGTTTGCTAAAGGATGTTCCTGCTGGTCCCATGAGCATGCTGTCCCTGGTTGACTGTTACCCCTCTCCCCACAGGTGCTAATGGATGCCATGCAAAGCCTCTTGGGTTCAGAGTGTCCAAAGATCCAGTTTTAATTGTGTAATGCACAAGCTAGCCTGTGGGGTCCCAGAGAGACAGTACTACTCCCTGAGTAAGGCCTGCTGTGTGCATCTTCAACAGCACATGGGTATCTCACACTTACACACGAGAAGATGCTCTTGTCCCAAGCCTTGTTTTTCTAGCCAGGTTCCTCACCTGTAAGGAGATGGCTCATCACTGCGAGACTTACTAGCCTTTCACTTTAACCCAAGAYTTTTCTGTTGGTAAAACTTTCACCCATTTTTTCAGTTTTCATCCRTGAAATGTCAGCTCAGACAGGAAAGAGACTCTTCGGGAATGATCCACACTGGCCATGCAAATTGGAGTGAAACACACATCAAGAGATTTGCATTTAAGCAAATCCCAAACAAGGTATCGTGGAGACATCACTAAATTGTAGAAAACGTATTTCCGGCAGGCTCAGCTGGAACTTTAGCAGTAGAGTATGAGCACCGACCACTCTGCTCTGGGAAGCTCATGACAGACGGCCCTTCTCCAAAGTCCTGCAGAATCTGAGAGCTGGGACTTGTCAGCAGTGACAATGGAAACAGGTGAGTTTCAGCACCTTGACTTTTCACAAGCATAAAAATGCATGTTCATGGAAATATCTGGGAAAGAACATACYGTGCCATCCTTGGGCTCATATTAAAAAAAAAAAATCGGAAAGAAGAATTGTCTAAAATTGATGCCTGGCATCTTTAATGTCCCAAGAATTTAATAGTGTCTATTAGCATGTTCTGCCTTCTCTAGACTGAATTTATATTTCTTCACAATGCAATAATTTTCTAAAATATTGGAAAGTTAGATCGAAGTGACGTGAGATACGATTCAATTTACTTGAAAATTATATAAACTTGGGCCTAAATTAGCATTCCCTTCCCCGATGCTGCCAATAGCAGAGTTATCTGGAGTTTTGATAGCTCAGCATCAGATCCTGCTGAATAACTCACTGAAAGCAACAGGTTTAGTTACRTGAAGCTGGACTGCCAAGTTAAAAGCAGGGGTAGAGGATAGAGCCATTACATTGCTTACTTATAAGAACTTGAGCAGAGGAATAACTGTGAGTATATGAGTGAAGTAACTTCACTAACACAGCACCCATGTGTAAAAGTAAGGGGGGGTGGAAGTGTTTTTCTAATGTCTTTACACCATAGTAAAGATGTTAGGAAAACGGGACTGCAGAAGTGCAGAGCATCAGACACTTGCTAGAAATTGTCACAGAGAAGCAAGGTCAGTTAATACAAAGAGGTTGTGTGATTTGGCAATGTCAGGCTGCAAAATAAAAGAATAAAACCTGCTCACAGCTTTTCCAGTGATGCTATTTTAGAAATATCTCCATTCTGAAAATTATATGACTGTCTCCTTGGCTTCAGTCCTCTTCCAGAAGTTCTGTGCTGAATCAAGGCCTGAATCTTCAACTGGACGCAGCTAGCAAAGGCTGCGTGAGTTATTGCAGTTATCAAACCATGATGGAGCTCAATGAACTGTGCTATACAGTTCAGACTTTTCCATCAAATCACAGTGCTGTTAGCTCTAAAGGAACTCTCATGCAAAGGTGCGAAGTTTCTGATGCAGAAAGTATAGCTGTTTCTGCCAGTTACACCTGCTCTGCCACAGCTTTTGAGCTCCAGCTACACAAGCACACCAGGTACCCGTGCTTCCAACTGCTCTCAGTAAAAACAGCCCTGAAAAGGGACTACAGGAGGGAGATTTCTTCCTTGGGCTGTGGAAAAAAGCCTGCCTCAGTATACAGATTCCTCTCAGCTGCAAGAGTTGATATCCATTTCTGGCTGTGTCCTGGCTTGTCCACAGATACTCGCTGGTCAGTATGCAGACYCAGCGTTCACCTCTATTTTGTGTATTTTGATCATAAGCTTTTTGGGCCACTGTCTCTTGCAATGTGTTTGCCTTGTGCCCAGTCTTGGCTAAAGTCTCTCTGGTTAGTACTCAAACACCAAAACCAAGTTGCAGTTGCTCAAAATTGCARTTGCTATGGCCTAACAGAAAACACCTGGGGTAACCCCAAGCCAGCACTGAGATTGTGTTGTTTAAACTCTCTACTCTTCCCTTTCTAAGCTCTCCATGTGTATGTGCACCTGGGGACACAATGCCACATGAAAGAAAGCAATAAATGGAGCCAATGGATCTTTTCACATCCTGAAAAGCAGAAGGGCAAAATGATAAATCACAATTTTAGAGATCAAACACATCAGCTGTGGAATGGCTGTTTGTGTTCCCTCAGGAGAACACGGCTGCATGTTTTCCAAGGGAATAGCTTCAAAGTTAAGTTCTTCTCTGGACAATTTCAATAAAAGTCCATATGGACACTCCRCCCTGGCTCCACAGGTGCAAGCTCTCTGTTCAGGCACAGCCAGGATAAAAGAGCTGTCCCTGGTATTGTACCTCATACCTCTCCGCCCTCACTTGTGCCAAAACACCTGTACACAGGGCAGATCTTGCAAAGCTTTATCCAGGCAGAGGAAGAGGACAGATGCCTCACACGAAAAGTCACACAGACCCTATCGACAGGTTGTGTTGTATTCCAGGCAGGTCAAGAAAACGGAGCCAGGCCTGCCATCAGCCTCTTGGGTGACATGGCCAAGACACTGTACCCCTCTTTGTGCCTTCCTTGATCACCTTGATAAAACAGAGTCCCCAGGTACCTGTCTGTACTTGCTGTGGATACAAAGCAGACTGAGCAGCCAGCTCCTTTTCTTTTCCTGACATCTGCACTGTGATTCACATCATTGTTCAGAGGAGCCACTCCAACCATCYGGGGTATTTCCACCTTTGCTGCACTGATATCAAAGCTTGCAGAGCGATGTGCTGAAAGCCAGCAACTCTAGAAGGGCAAGGAGGAGCTAAACCACAGCATTTCTGCTGAAAGCAATAGGGGCTGTACAGTTAAATCAAATTTTGCTGACCCAAAGGGGAAATGTAGGATCCCCCAGAGCTCTCTTTGGAAAAACAAAAGCCAAAAACCATCAGCCAGCCGTATCTGGCCCAGAGGGAGCTGCACAGAAACCACATGGCACCCAATGCTAAAATACAGGGTAGGGCACCTCAGTCTTTGTTCTCTGCAAATGAGCAGCCTTTGCTGTTGGGCTCCTAAGGGATGATTTTGTATTAATAATAGCAGTCTTATATGCCTCCTTCCTAACTCA
Organism: Oceanodroma leucorhoa; assembly: GCA_030449065.1. Classification (NCBI taxonomy): domain Eukaryota; kingdom Metazoa; phylum Chordata; class Aves; order Procellariiformes; genus Oceanodroma; species Oceanodroma leucorhoa. The sequence goes on from JASVER010000066.1 coordinate 5,556,701, forward strand.
GTGTACAGAGGCGATGAATTTGCTTCTTCCGTAACCTCTTCCAACYGCTCTATGATTTCACTGAACTCCTCTAATGCTTGTTTCATTCCCTCAGTCCCTACAGATTTTGGCAAACGGGTGTACCAAGGAGTGCGAGTGAAACACACAGTCAAAGATCTTCTTGCTGAAAAACGATCCAGGCAGAGCAGTGGCTCCCGCTTCAGTGTAAGTCACTTCCCACCACCCTCTCCCCTGCCCCTTTCTTTTTTTTAAACCAGAAAAGTTATGTCATGTAATCCTCTGGTTTARAGAGCATTTATGTTGAGTTCAGGGCACCGCCAATATTGACAGGGAATAGCAAAAACATTTGCAACACTAGTGTTTGCCCTGAAAGATCATAGATGGCTCCTTGATTTTTTACATCAGTGAACCTTTGAGGGATTGAAGTCTTTTTTTTTTTTTTGAGCAAATCAGTAATGCTAAATTTCTCATTCCTTTCACATCCTGCATATGACACCTTTCCAAGTCAACTTCCTTTTTCATTAGCTACATTTGAACAACTCAGTGCCACAAAAATAGATGCTCTTCCCTGAACATTGTGCTCCTTCCAGCTCCTCTCTGGCATACTAGAGTGCCAGGGGAGATGYAGTGATGTTATGGCCTGGAAAGAGGCCACGCGTCAGTTTGTAAGAGATGATTTCTTTTTAAAGTGGTTCTATGGCAACAGGAAACCTAAGTCAAATTATAGTACACTACATTGTTTTTTCTCAATTACTAGTCAGAAAAGCAATGCTGTCCCCAGAAGAGGACACAATATTGCAGGTGACATCATGTCACATCCAGTGGCACAGTAAGCCATTCCCTGTGTACTCTCAAGACTCACCTTCACCAAGCAGCAGCACTTCACTTCCAGGCTRATTGGGAGCAATGGGGCCACTGACAGATGAGGAGATGCAGTCAAGCTGCTGAAACTGTGTCCTGGAGGGAAAGGGTGGGAGCAGAGACCTGAATTACTGGCAGCAGAAGACACATAATAGGAGTTTTGATGCTCTTTTCCTCCCAAGCCATTTGCCTCAGGCTTTTTGCCTTYAGCAAAACAAAGAGACTTGCAAGTATTTTTTTCACTGTTACTTTCATGCATGTTAACCCTGTGTAACAAAAACAGGCAGAAAAACAGCATGGGCATTACCAAACAAAGCAAGAYCTAGCCATAGATATCTTCAGAGCCTTCAGCTAATGCGGAAAGACAGAAGACCCCCTGAGCCATGGACAGTGACTGGGAAACACGTTCCCACCAGGCAGGCATTTGGGAAGACTGCTTTGGGAAGCAGCAGAAAGCAACTGCTGTGTTTGCACTCACTGAGTAAACAGATCCYGGTTGAAGCTTTACCTGCTCCCTTTCTGGAGGCGGCAGCTTCAATGGCTGCAATCAAAAGCCCTAGGAACTGCAAAACACTTGCTGCTTACTTTATTGCCCTTTGCTTTGTATTCCAAAGCTTAGCACTTGTGTGTCTACCTAATGCAAAATCAGCCCTGTTGCTAATTCCCTATGAGAGACAAAAAATTATTGTGCAGGGCAAACATCCGTATTTGCTCAAATGTATCATGAAAAGAACAGTTGTAAGTGCAGCTCTGTTTATCTGACATAATATAATCCAGAATCAAGGCAAACTGCAGATAACTGAACACCCCTTGGTATATTTATGTTGCAGTGTAATTTAGCTGCATCTTTTGTTTGAACATGATCTTTGCTCCAAAAATCAGTAAGCCTTTGTTGTGCAAGGGGAGGTCTATGGAGGAGATCTGTGCTGCTACAGAAAGGTCATTGCTCATCAGAGGTRAGCTGCTGGGCTGTTTACTGAGGCAGCAGAACAGCAACAATTTCATGACAGCCAGGCCCTGCACACATTAAATGATAGAAAACCAGCGTGTACTGTGATGAAAACCACACAATTTGGGCTTCTGAGTTCCCACCAACTGCAGTGCAGAAGGGCTTGGTCCTGAGCTTTAGGGAGGGTCTGACATTTTTTCCTTTGGCTCATCCACCATGTAGGCATGAACCCTCTGCACGATAGAAGGATTACCCTCTTTTCTCAGGTGGGCAAACTGGTAGGTACACAGATGAAGCTATGAAGTGCTATGCCCAGCAGCACTCAGAGGCCAGGGACAGATCATTCAGCAAACTTGCTGTCAGCAAACCAGTGAGATGCCCTGCCCAGACTAAGCTTTGCTTTTATTATTAATTTTTATTAATTCAGCTGCTGTACTACAGATTGGACCCAGAGAGGAGATACACTGAAGCCAAAGTATGGTCAAAGGGCACCATAGGTCCCCACTGCAGGACCAGGTCATTATTTTGACCTGGATCCTTACATTTACTCCCCCAAGACAGCCTTGTAGCTGAACAACACTCCTGGGTTACTAAGGCAGTGAAGCAACRCAGCTCTCTGGAGTACCTCCAGCCAGTATCTCTGCCTGGTCACATGTGAGGCAGGCTGAAACCAAGCTTATCAACCGCCGAATATGCTGTGGGCTCAAGTGATGCTAAACAGACACACTGATGTGTTGCAGAAGATCCAGCTACCCCAGTCCCACAGCACTGAAAGTAAGTAATGCAGGGAGGAAATGAACTAATGGGCTTAAATTAAGCAGAGCAATTCGTCACCTGATAAGGAGCCAGGAGGCAAGTGAAATGTAGGTCTCTGCAAGCATGCAGCTGCTTGCTATGATGAAGGCCAAAGATGGGCTGCTGCAGAGGCTCTTGCAATTGAATTAAGGCAGGTAAAGCCCTTGCAGCTAATGTCAGCTTTGTGGCTATCCATCACAGGTGTGTGCAAGMGGACCTGCTGCCTGTGACACACAGTCAGATAGTTTCAGTGGCTGTTGAACGGGCARGATGAAAGATGAACTGAGATGCACTAGTAATTTGAAATGCTCCGTACTAGAGRCTGGCAGCTGTACCCAGGGACCTTCCTGTTCTTCCAGCAAAGCATCCCAGCTCTCATCACTGCAGCCCTCTGACCTGTAGGCAGCACCTGTGGTACCTGCACCTCCTAACTCAATTTTTTCCTCATACACAGTATTAGGGGTGCCAAATGACCGTACTAGACTACTTCCTAGTGGGGTGTTAAGACTGGGGTCTAAACACTAGTGCAGAGGCTTGCACCATTACTTTCAAAGAGATTCCTCCTCAGTGAATGCAGACACAAGCTGGCTGCAGGATACGATGGCCATGGGCAGGCAGAGGAGGTGGTGGTGAAAAACCCTGAAGCAGGAGAAGGTTTTACTAAAGTGACATGGATGCTGCAAGAGGGGTATCTACTGAGACCAATTTGCATGTGGAGGCTTCAGCTTTGCAGGGCAGCGTGCATTACCAGCTAGGATTTTCACTGAGGTCTGCGGCCGAAAATGGCTCAGCTGGAGACAGGTGCAAGCCCCGGCCCTGACCCTGCAATGTGAACACTCTCATTTGCCCGCAAGCCAAAGGGCTCCTTCCTGACACCTCCTATCACTCCTGCAGCCTCTGTGACTCGTGTGGGCTCAGAGCTCATTTTCATGACAGAGCAGGGAGCAGCTGCAAAACTCCCTCAGCAGTAAAAGGAAGTCCTAGCACTGGCAAATTTAATTCAAATCTAAACCTCTAAATTTGGTTGCTTGCTATGGCAGGAACCTCCTGTTTGTACTATGCAAACTGGAAATAGCATGCCACCATCACTGACCAGGGCAGCAGCACAGCTGAGGTAAATGAAGCTATGGGCACTGTATTTCTGCTCTATGGGTTTGGAGGTCTGGAGACAGAACTCAATGAAACTCCATGTACGAACTCTGCTCTAGAGGAGTAGACGCCTTTGCCACAGTGCTTTGTAAGGAATTAGCCACTGTGAGCATCAGGGTCACTCAGRGCTAATTCTCCCTTACTTAAGGACCAAGAGGAGATTATTATTATCAGTATTGCTGTAGCACCCAAATAGGAGCTAGAAACAACTACCTTCTACACACAGCCTGCTTGTTCTGCTAGGAGAAGCCAGGTAAAGCAGCTCTGTGGCAGGTAGATGCAGCACAAGGGAGCTGGACTAGAACATGGGCAGTGCAGAATCTGCCTGTTTTGACCAGCCAAGGACTTAGATACCAGCTTATTGAGACCTATTTTGTGCCAACACCAAAATGACTGCTCAGCATTATGCCTGCATTAAGGGACCCTGCAGTACATGAGAAAGAAGCCAGTTATCTTGATATTTCTACTGTTATCAGCTCTACACAAGACCTTCAAAATCTCTTCTTGGCCTCAGAGGCCCCAGGCTTGAAATCTTGTAGTTAAGGTCTTCATACTCATAGCACCAAGGCTCAAATAGTGCATCTGAATTATGCCAACCCCTTCCCAAACTACATGCTTAGAGCTGCCTTGCTTTGAAAAGACCTTTTTTTAACATGCCTTTATCTTTTGCAGGGTGGCACCAGCATACCGCAGTCACCATTTGTCCAAATGCCAGGTGAGGTTTTCCTCCACTGATAAACACCTTCAATGCAGGCTGGACAGTTGACACTGCTCCTGTCTCTTCTCCTCCAAAGGACATGAAGCGAGCAAAGGAGCACTGGAGCACCTCTCAGAGAGAGCCCAGGAGGAAAGTAATTGAAAGGGTCAAAACAGGAACAGCAATAAAAAAAGAAAGGCCCCTGTAGTCTTGTGTGAAATTCCCAAAGAGGGGAAAGAGAGCTAATTAAAGCAGTTCCTACCTCTTTTGATAGAGGTGCCATACAGAACTCCTTCTTTTCCCTCTGCGTCTTCCAGTTTTCCCTGGAGCTRAAGAGAGAAAGTACGAAACCAGGAACTGACCTGTTTTGCCCCTTGAGCTCTTGGGCAGGGAAAGGAGAGTGAGGCTGGAACACAGGCAGGTGGTTTTGCAGATGTAACCCCATCCTCCTCCCCAGGAGCTGTAGCACAGCAATGACAAAGTAAAGGCTGGCAAAGCTAACCTCTATACCCTTGGCCTCATACTTGAAGCTTCCCAAAATGCATTTGGTTTGCTGCAGATGGAGGTCATCAGCTGGATTAGGGCAGTCCGAGGTGCTAAAAGTACTTGGGCTGACACACCTGTTTGAAGGCAGGATTGGCTCCTGCCCTGGGTGATGCTAGAGAGAAAAGGGCTCTACTTTGCACCTGCAGAGGTGCCCATACCTCTGTGGCTCCCCAGGTGCTGCTGTTACAGTTTACCTTTATCCAACCCTTTTTTCTGACCACYACAGGCTCACCTACCACGGCTGGTTACTACGGCATCAGGAGATCCTTTACAACTGAGTTGGATTTCCACAACACAAAGCAGTTTGTCAGTGATGTCTACTCGTCCCCTCTAGGGTCCAAGCCCTTCTTGTGCGATTCCTCTGACACTCAGGGCTACCCRGCACTTCTGGACCCATATCTCACCGACCAATATGGGGATTACCGTGCTACTCCCCCCACAGCGGGTACCAGCTCCTTCTTCAGCCCTTCTTCTGTACCCCCTCTCCTGACATCCTTCCCTAATGAGACAGCGCACTTCCTACTAGTGAGTGAGTCTATGGTTCTCAGTCACCCAATGAAAGATTACTCAATTTAAAGCTGGGGTTAAGTCAGGGGGACTCGTGCGGGAAGGATGTGGCTGTTACAGGAGGCAGCCACAGCAGAGCAYACAGCAGATGGGGCAGGGCTGAGGGGGAACTGTTTTTCTCTTTGTTCCTGTCCTCCCTCTAATTGTCCCCTCTTCCTTTTGGAGACCAGCTCCTAAATTAACCACCTTCCCTGCTCCCCAAAATAACTATTCCATTAAGCTCCTTAAGTTTCTAGAAACATCCTTTGTCAGCTCCAGGCAGTTGCCTATCCCTATCCCTGCCGCTTTCCAGGAGCCAGCTCCATTCACACCCCCAAGGCAGAGCTCTTGGGCCCTGCAGGTCAGGGCTGGTCAGTCTCACCAGGAGCCTATTCCAGGCCTTGCCCACTGTTGACATCATGGATGCTTCCTTTCAACAGTTTTAACACCAAATACTGCTCCAGAGCAACAGAAACCATTGTGAGTGCTTCCAGCTAGGCTCTCAGGATAGCTTGGCCTGGTGAAGCCAAGCTAGATATGCCATTGCCTCCAGGACAAGCTTTTATTCTTCAGGGTCTTTCTTGCCTTCTCTCCCCACTTCCATGCAGAGAGAGCCCTGGGAGCAGACCTCACCCGACAGTCTCAGCCAGTCGGACGGTGCGTGCTCRGACCCTCTGCAAGCACTGCCTGCCAGCACCAGCTGCCTCTCCTCRCACGAGTCCGGAGGCGTTTCCCCATACCGAAGCCCAGCCATCCCTGGAGCCCAGCCCTACACTCTGCATCCTCTTGAAGATGTCCACTACTCCCCGAGCTATGCTGCCACCTCACCCTACTCCTTCTCACCATTCATGACAAATGAGCTTACCTCCAGGATGAGCCACCTCTCGCCAGAGCAGTCCTCGGAGATGCCACCCCTTCACGATAACTCTGCCTGGGCAAAAGAGGATGGAAGTCCCATCTGGGGGACTTATGAAGGCCGGAGAACTTATTGATGAGAGCTAAGAGCTGGAGGAAAAGAAAAATTGACCATTATTGAAGCAAATTTTTCCTAAAGCTGGTCCTTCAAACAGAGGGTGCTAACAACATGCAATGCTTTATGTTCTGTTTAGAAATACAACCACTTGGATATACCACATTTAACTTGTAGTGGTGCCTTCTAAGCGCCTTATGAAAGTCATTGCTCACAGTCTCGCTGTGCTACAGGTAAAATACACAGCCTGAAAAATATCTGCACTCTATCGGCCTTTCCTACAAACAAGGATCTCAGGTACTTCTTTTCAGATGTTGAGAAAACAGGTTGCTCTGAACCTTAAACTACATCTACAGAGCAACATTACCAGAAGAGATTTGGGAAGGCTGGGGAGCAAGACAGGGGCTGGGGGAAGCCCCCCTTAATAGCACAGAGTCTGTATAATGGTATCTGGTTACCTAGCAGCAAAAGTGTACATCCCTAATGCTAGCATGCGGTGAACATGGCATTGTCTTGGGCAACAGTCATGGCCAGAGTAGCAAAGGCATGGCACCTTTGGGCCTACAACACAGAAGGCTACAACCACATAAAGCTCACCATACTACACCAGGGCCTGGCAGACAGCTTAGGGTGTTGTCAGGGTCTCTCAGGGCACTGTCCTGCCTGCTGATCTGCGCATGAGGAGGCCTCGCTATCCCTCCCACCTGCAATGCACAAAACACATCCTCCCCAATTTCCCTCTTGCCCTGAAGAAAACACAGAGATGTTCCCCCTCTTGCCTAAGCCAGATCAATACAAGTGATGTGACTCAAAGCCTTGTGTCAGTGGGCATAAGGCAGACTGCTCCCTGCCCCTTGCCAAGAGGCACACACCTGGGGCTGTAATTAGGAGCAAGGCTGATTTGAAGTCTTGCTTTGAAGTCTATTTTTTTTTTTTTTGTCCAGAGAAGGGTGACGAGGCTGGTGAAGGGTCTGGAGAACAGGTCTGATGGGGAGCGGCTGAGGGAGCTGGGGTTGTTTAGCCTGGAGAAGAGGAGGCTGAGGGGAGACCTTATCGCTCTCTACAACTACCTGAAAGGAGGCTGTAGTGAGGTGGGTGTTGGTCTCTTCTCCCAAGTAACAAGTGATAGGATGAGAGGAAATGGCCTGAAGTTACACCAGGGGAGGTTTAGATTGGRYATTAGGAAAAATTTCTTCACYGAAAGGRTWGTCAGGCATTGGAACAGGCTGCCCRGGGAAGTGGTGGAGTCACCATCACTGGAGGCGTTCAAAAAATGTGTGGATGTGGCGCTTYGGGACATGGTTTAGTGGGCATGGGTGCTGGGTTGACGGTTGGACTCGATGATCTTAAAGGTCTTTTCCAACCTTAATGATTCTATGATTCTAAGTCCCAGTGCCAAGCCGGGCCCCAAGGCCACTAGAGGTAGCTCTGCACACACAAACACACACACAGAGGAGTCCTGTGCAACCCCTTACAGATGCAGCCAATCCCCACTGCTGCATCTACACCTGGCAGAGGCTACCCTCTGCCCTGTCTCGTCCCCCAGCCTGGCACCCACAGAAGCAGCAAAAAAAGCCTTGCTGAGGAAGAACAGGAGCTTTCTAGGCCTGAGGGTGTGTAGTGATGAGATGCTTTAAGGCCCTCCTTGCCTTTTCTCCTCAAATCCTGGGGCTGATGGGGCATTTGAAGCCTTCTCAGCACCCTCCAGGGATCATAAATGGCACCAGGGTCACAGGATTGCGCCCAGAGCATCGCTTCATACCATGCTGCTCGCAGGCACCTCTCTGCGGGGGAACGYGGAGTGGGGACACAGCACTGCACCTAGAAACAGGCAGCAATATCAGGCCCCTGTAAGCAACACTGCAGAGAGCTGCCTAGCGGGCCAGGCCAGTCCTCTACACAAAGCCCTTCTCCTACAGGCATACCACCTTGCAYCACCCCTGGCACCCCTCACCCTGTAGCCCAGGAATGTCCCTGCACCCTGGTGTGCACGCAGCAACCATACCAGCCCCTTGCTCGGCCCACACCCAGCAGACAACACCTCCCCGGCTGTTCAGGCACCTGCAAACTACCCCAGGGTATGTGCTGGCATCAAAGGATGGAACGAGTGCTCCCAGGGATCTCGGCAGCTGCCCCGAAAGGGAAGGCTCTGCGCAGGCTGCCSCCGGACGCACCTCTCACCCCGACTCCTCGCAGCACAGCTGAGACGCAGCTGCAAGAGCCGCAGCACCAGGAGCCCTGGTGCAACCGTCCGGCAGAGCCCATTTATGTCTTCAGGGGCTCAGCGCAGCCCCTGCCGCTTCCCCGCGGAAGGCCGCAGCCCGCCGCAGCAGCGGGCGGCAGGGACGGGCCGTCCCCGCAGGTGTCGCTGCGCTCCCGGGGCAGCGGCCCCGGAGCCGTCCCGGGGTCACAGCCGCGGGCAGCCCCGACCGCCGTGCGAGCTCCCCCCGCACCCCTGCCCAGGCGCTGGGCTGCGCCCAGGCTTCCCCGGGGGCCGAGCCCCGGAGCCCCAGCTCGGGCAGAGGCCCGCGGCCGGCCGTGAGCGCCCGACTCCGGTCCTGGCTGGGCTGGGGTCCCTCCCAATGCTTCCTGATTCCCCAGCCTTGTTCAAACCTGCTCGGAAAAGCAAACTCCATCGGCTCTCTGTGCCTCAAATCTCTCCTCTGCCCACCCCACGGGCTGCACCCTTCTTTTTGCTAGTCGGGCCCCGGAGAGACAGGGAAAGCTCAGCCCAGGGGAAGAACCAGCAGCCAGGGCTCCTCGGCGCACTTACCAAGCGTGGGGCGAGGTGAGCCCGGCTGCCTCCCTGTTTGGTCTGTGGGCACCACAGGCTCCCGCGAGCAGTAGGTGTGGAGCATCACGGTGTGGCACCCACTCAGCCASAGCTGCTCCCCTGACCACGGGCCAGGGCAAGGCAAGGAGCCCCACACCGTTTCGGGATGTGTGCAGGTCTCCTTGCCCTGTGCCCCCAAACCTGAGGCCTGCACGAGCCAGCACCCTTGTTCCACGCCAGAACTGAAAATACTGCCAGGCTGAATTGCTGAACATAGCTGCTGTTTGACAAAGTGGCAAAGCAGTCACCATCAGCTATCTCAGCTGTACCTCCTTCAAGGGCCTTGTGTGGACAGGGATACCGGGCTCAGTATGGCTGTATTCCTATCAGGCTCTGAGGGAGAATCAGGGACAGAAAGTTTTTGAACCGTCTTGGAAGTGTTTGACCCACTCCGGCATTCAGCTCTTAACCAAGGCAGGGTCTCTGTGAGCCTGGAAATGCTCGAAACCCAGGACAGGCAGGAACACCCCAAACACAGGTGCTTCATGTTTCCTTAAGGCATACAGCTCAGTCACAACTAGAGCTGAGCAGCCTGCACACTCTGCTCTGTGGTCTCTGGTTACACAGGTAAACATTACCCCGGCTCCGAGGAGTGCCGGCTCCCCCGCACGGCACCCGCAGCCTCACCAGGCTCTACTCACCCACCRCCAATGCTTCAGCGGGAAGCAGCCCCAGCAACGCAAGGGCTTCRGGTCCCAAACCGCTCAGCGCGGGCAGGCCTGCGTGCGCCCCTGCGCCCCCGCCTCTGCAACCTCCTCAGCACAGCACGCTCCTTTTTGCTGCACGCTCCTTTTTGGTGGGGGGAGAGGGCTCATCTCCAGAGGGRCCTGTGGGAAGTGTCCCTGCAGAGCCGCCCCAAGCAAGGCTTGGCCTACCAGGAGCTGCAGAAGCACATTTCAGCAAAGGAATGGCATCGCTGCTGCGACCACTCCCCACAGAAATCAAGTRTATTTGTTCAAGTTAAAGGAAAAGAAAAAATTCAGCTGCAACAATAGCCAAACTGAACTGCTAGTAGATTATTAACAGCCTGGCCTGCTTTCTGCCTCAGCCAGCTATTCCCAGGGCACAGCAGAGACTGTGGTGCCCGGGGAAAAGTTTAAACGTAGTCTAAAAAACCCAACTACATCAGTATTGTATGGTGATGAAGGGTTATCTAAAAATTGTCTCATCCTACCACACACTGAAACCCCACCACTTGCAGCACACAGGGCAGGCCAGCACTGAAGCATGTAAGAAGCGAGGGGCCAATTTGTGCAGCAAGAGCAAATAGCCTGAATTAGGGGAAATCACAAATAAACTCCAATATAACCCCAGCATCTGGGCAGAGGGAAGGGAGCGCTGTGGAAAGAAGTGGGGTTCGGGTAGCTTCAGCTACCTGGGTGCCCAGGGCAGCCTTTTTGTTACGCCACGCGTGCCCACTGCCATTTTGGCCCAAAAAACTTAGTATTTAGCCTTAAAATGTGAAAAAAATGTGCAAAAAGCAGCTCAGTCCCTTGCAGAGTCCTCTCTGCAGGTAGCAAATGAAATATGAGAGGGCTGGAGCCCAGCCTGTGTGTCTGAGGGGAAAATACTGAGCCGGTTTTGAGGCATCTGCTTTGTTTGGGGAAAGATGGATAAAACCCTGCAAATGTCCCAAAAGCAAAGGGTGGGGAGGGTGGCCCCACCAAATCTTGTTCCCCCAGACCCTCTGCTGGGTGGGGATGTGCTCAGTTTCACAGAAAGATAGCCCATTTTGTGGAGCCTTTGAATATTCAAATTGAAAGTATCGCGCAATCATTGATTGTCAAATCATTGGTTTCTAGAGGTTTTAAATAGTTGGCATTAGGAGAGAAAAACTCAAACTTATACCCGTAGGGATAAAACAATAATATTGTCGGGATCCACCTGGCATTGCCACCAGGCAAGCAGGTCCCTTCGCCCCCAAATTTTAAGCCTGTCTCCTCTCGCCCCCTTCACCTGCTCTGGGGCTGGGGCCGGGGCCACTGCTGCCGCTGCACCGGGCACCCGGCGAGGTGCTGCCCGCTCCTGCTCAGGATGTCCGGTAAGCCCCCCCGCCCCCCCATTTGCGGCTGTTTTGGGGGTCGCCGCCGTCATTTCGCAAGGGAGGCAATCTCGCCTCCCGAGCGAGGAGGAACCGGGGAGGGCGGGGAGGCGGGAAGGAGGAGGCAGGGAAGGGCTCCTTCGCGCTAAGAGCCAGCCCCGGCCGACCGCGGGGCCGCCGTCGCGGGGCCGCCAGCGGGG